>JAVQKG010077124.1:0-13431 GCA_036025885.1 Hypseleotris bucephala
CTTATCTAATGGATGTTATGTAAATAGCTGTATATTTTCAATTATGCTCAACATTAGTCTCTGCCTAATAAACCTTTGGGCATCCCACTGAAAACTATTTTGCACTTAGTCAGTTGTTATTTGAGCTCAGAACATTATATCTCTCCCTCCTCCTTGTGTGTTGAACATATCCATAGGTTTATACGTTGATAGGCCAGTAACATCTAACTTGCATCTTACATGTTATCTTGTATATTTGTATTAGTCTGCCATGTTTATTTGGTAGATACGGTATTTGCAGAGTTTTACGGCTGACTCTGGCGTTGTTGGTTCAGATCTGTACAGCAACATTTAGCCAAAAGTTTCATCCTGCTAACTTCTCCCTGATTTCTTTTTTTCTTTGCGTATTTAATAAAACCAAAAAGCCTCAAACATATCTTTTAATTTTTACTGCACATTTTGAAATTAAGCCGACTACATTGTTAAATTATTAATTCTTCCTGGCTTGACTTGGACCAGTCTCCTTGCTCCTCTGCCTTTTATTGTCCCGTTCCTTGCCTCCAGCCACTGTCCTCAGTCACTCACATCTCTCTGTTCTCACACAGACAGCTCTGCCTCCATCGTATACCCTCTGCCCACATCGAGGGAGCAAATTGAGAAGAAAAAAAACTTCTGTCCTTTTCTTTGTTTGTCTGTCCTTCCTTCCACTTTTGATTCCCTATGGCTGTCCCTATGTGTCCTCTATAGACACACTTCTTCTCTCCTTGAAGTGAATGGACTCACAGACAGGCCCTAGTTGTACTAAAATGTATGCTTGACCAGGCCTGTCTCTGTGTAGCGACACTGGAGGGTATTGTTTTGGTCCATTGGGAATGACATTGTTAGAGAGTGAATATTATTTGGACTAGATACAGAGATGGGACTATAGATTAGTGCTTATCAAATTATTATCAGTCACCAAGTACCTTAGAAAATCTATTGCTTTTCAATTAGATAGTTTTTAGCAACAAAAATTGGCCTAAATCATGTCAAATCTAGGTCTAAACACAGATAAAGCAGCTTTTGACTGTTTTAATCAGGACTAATCCAGGACTAAGATAACATAAAGCAGAATTTAACCAAGTCTAAATCAGGCCTTAAACTGGATTAGACCCAGATCAAAAGCAGGAATAAGCTAATTTAATACTAAACTTCATAATAATTAAAGTTTACAGCAGGACTGTGTAAACTCTAGCAGTGGTCCACACATTCAAGCCCCATATCAGATAATGATTATTCGCTAACAAAATGAGATCTAAATTGGTGACAGCATAAAAACCTACAGTTTGAGAAGCACATTCAGATAAAAGAGGAGTGAAGCTGGTCAGTGGTGAGAAACGAAGGAGGCGGTTTGAAGGAGTTAAGGGCAAGAGAAGCAGATGAACAGTGTGCTAGCAGGGGGCTAAAGAGACACATTTTTGTCTTTCATCTTGTGCCCTGGCAAGGACCATCTGTCACATGTATTTAGATAACTGCCGATCCGACAGCGCTGTGTATATAAATAAGTATGGTTTGTTGAAATATTGATGCTCATAGTCTAGTGTTCAAGCCATGTCGATGGGAAGTATGCATACCTTTGTACAAAGCAGAGTCCTTCAAATAACTGCTAGAAATCTGTAGCTTGTAGTACTAACAATATGTACCTAGTTGGGTCCCATTTACTATAATCATCAATTTTATGCCGTATTAGATTTTTTGGTTGTTTACTCTTTAAGAAATAAGAAGGATTTTGCTAGCTTTTTTACTTGTCCATTGAATATGTACACAGATGTAGTTAGGTTGAGCTCTTGTGATAAGTTGCCCCATATATTAATTTTCTCCTATCTGTGTGCTACAGGCAGCTCGGGCTAGACCTGGTGCCTCGGCGAGAGTTCAGCATGGTGGACCCAGATGAGATCAGTGTCACAGAGCTGTACAGACTGGTGAGTGCCCCATATCTTTCTATACAATCTTTCACCTGCTCTATTTTCGCCTCGTGCATGGTGTGGAGAATCACAGGTGCAAAAAAAAAGCTAGTTGCTCTGCTTTCTGCTACAGCCTTGTACCGGTATGCTGAATGTGTCTTTTCAAGATATTAAAAAGAGATTTGATTAAAGTGATCAATTCATTAATTCATCTTCCATGTAGCAATGCTGGCACAGAGACATACAGTACAGCCTGAGAACCATTTACTTTTCTGTTCCTTGCAGACTCTACTACTAGATGTTATTAGAGATTATAGTCATATTTTTTATTTTTTAACAATATGATGGTAGTTGTGATTGGATATTTGTGAGGCCATGGTGTAAGGAATAGATGGAAAGCCAGCTCAGCACTTCTTGTACCTATTTTATTTCAAACATACATAACTCTAAGGTTCAGATTTTAACATGCTCTTTCATTTAATCTTTACTGGATGTTTCATGGTTTAATTAGCATAGTGTTTTTCTATTAAGAGCTGCCTGTCTGACATAATAGACGTGTCTAATTCACACACCAAAGCTGTTAAATATAAGTGAGAGCCAGAGGAATTAGCCCTGAAGTCTTTATCTGAGAGCAAACCCACTTCAAAGCATGTCCATTTCCTTCTCGAACAAGTGGCCATTGACTTTTCAGTTTAGCTCCTGATAGGAATAAAGAGGGATCTTGGGAACATGCTCTGTAGTACAATGGACTACTAATCATTTTATAGTGACCCATTTTATAGTGAATGTGAGAGGGTACAACAATCCTTAAAGCAAGTGCATTTAAAGCTTAAGTTTATTTACGTAGGTTTGAAATAGGATGAAGACAAATCTTTCAGTGAGAACAGACCCCTCAAATGCTCCCAAAATGCCCAGACCTGATTTTAAATTGAGCATTTTCTAGTTCAGGTGTAAATTGCTCTTTCCTTTGGGCCCGGATAACCTCTGATACTAGCAAAAGTACAGTATATTCCAAAACTTGTTTTCACCTTTACTCTGTGTTAGTATCTATCTTTAACTCTATCCTGCAATATTACGTAATTAAGTTAAAAACCTAAATTATGGTTTTCCTTTTCTCAAAATTGTATAAAAATCCAGCTGTTTTATTACTGATCTTAACAAACTAGTCTATCAACAAACAAACAAACAACAAAAGCAACAACTTCCTTACTGAATTTTTAGTCTAATTTGAAGTCTTGTCTTTTACATGTCTATCCAACAAGTCTTTTCCGTCTTTCCCCCACCGTTTGCTCCATGCCTCTCGTCCCATTTCCCTCTTGAGCCCCAACTGCTGTTACCGTGGCAACCTCTTCTCTGCCCTGTTACAGTGCGGAGAAAATCGCATCATGCACACACACACACACACACATACACTCACACAAACACACACAGACCCACAACAATAAACGCTTTTTCCTTCGCATTAGGTAATTGAGTCTCCTAATCCATCTGTTTCTTTCTGCGTTAGTCAAAACAAAGGCAAGCATAGCGGCGCGAGAGCTTAATGCACCTCTAAGTAGTGCAATACAAAATGAGAAAATGACTGTGATGATGCCTTTGTAGTGGGACAAGATAAAAAGGGTGACAGCTTTCACGTCTACACCGTCCATACACAAAGTCACAACAATGGGGCAAAATGACATCAATATTTATCATCAGTGCGATCTTCTGCAGTCTTTGTTTTGCTGGCGTGCTGTCTGTGGAGTGACTTAATTAAATTGGTGATGGGGGATTACCTGTGTGTGTGCTGGGAGCAGTGAGGTTGTGCTCTGGGAAAAATGTAACCCTTGATTGCATCATGAGTTTATGGTATGAGTTAAATAAGAGTAGAGAGGCCAATATAAATGTCTTATCAAGCTTATCAATTTCTTTTGACTTTCTGGGATGTCATGGTTATTCAATTGTTCATCTTCTGCTCTTTACAGTTAGGGGTTGAGGGTGGCTAGAGCCTAACCCAGCAACTGTGGGCCTTAGATGGGATTGGCACAAAGGCCGGTTAGTTGCATGACTGATAATCTCATATAATTAAAACATTTAGGGTCCAATAAGCTAGAATAACTCCCCATGATCCAGTTGGGTCCAAATAACAGACAACAGGACAGAAATACTCAGTTTCCAAGTATCTTCTACTTTCTACTTCTAGTGATGTTTGAATAACCCTGACAGATTTTCTCCTAAACACGAAGTGTTCTTTTCAGATTAGTTCATTAGTGACCCAAAAGTACTTATATAATTGAAATAATGAAATCATTTAAACACTGCTGTTTGTTCTTTGTATTTAAAAATAAATGTAGACACCATTCTTGGTTTATGCTCAAAAATGAATCAACTCTTCCCTGACCTTATCCTTTTTCACTTTTCTTCTGAATTTAATGAAACTCCAGTTCTTTGCACCCCACTGACCTGTGCTGGAACCAGGCTTTCCTTAGGTTAAACCAGGCTAAACGGTTCAGGACCTCCAAAGTTAGTTCTAATGCTGTCTGACCTGCTCATGCACTCCTTAAGGCTAGATGAAAAGGGTCTTTAATGTGAAAAGTATCAAGTATGGAAGTAATAGAAAAAAGGTGTGAAATTTCTTTTTGACCTCGGTTTGACACGCTAATGTTAGCAATCACAGTTGGTGCATTATGCAATTTATGAAAAAATAAAAGGATGAATAATAATAAGATGCTTCAACAAACAAACTCCCACATGCACTGTCCTGCTGTCTCTCACTCACAATGCCATTATCCAGTGGTACTCAAACTGTGGTACAAGGACCACTGGTAGTACTGTGTTAATTTTACTGGGTTTAGACCCGGTTTAGACCTGGTTTAGTCCTGGTATAGTCTTTATATTATACAGAAAGCATTTTTTGCACTTATCTCTACTTTAATGCTTTATTTAGACCAGGTTATGTTTTGATTTAGACCATTTTAGTTGTTTGTTATTTAGGGAACGATGCAACCTTTTTACCTTAAAGTCTTTAAAAGTTTGATGGGCATTTGTGATAGGGTGAATGAAGTTTCTTTCCACTGCCCTGGGCATCTCATGGTCCTTCTGTGGATTACAACTGTTCCTTTTCTTACAAAACTTTAAGAAAATGAATTAGAAAATACATCTTATCTGGTGTAACTTGGTTCGTGAGTCACTGTGTTATTAAACCCAGCAGCCTGTGTGATGCCAGCACTTCAATGCCATCACATGTGTCTTTTGTGTCTAGTCATGCTAGAGTTGCCACATAACCACAGACTTCTACTGCTTCTGCACACCCAAAATAACTTCATAATCACATCCCGCACTCATAAATTAGGCCTTTGCACCAGACCCAGTCATTCTCTGTTATACCAGCCTCTCAGTCCACAAGAAAAACTACACTCACTCTAAACCATGTGAGTGGCCTTGTTATAAGAGCAATCTCCAATGTTGTGTTTTCTTTTGGGAGCTTAGAAAGGGCAGCCCTGTCTGGACAAAACATATTCATCATTGTGACAGCTATTGCAGTTGTAAAGTAATTTGTGATCTAATTGTTCCAGTTGTAGGGGAGTGAATGTTTGTCTGTTCATAAGAAAGTTGAATGTGATTCCCAGTCGGCAGTGCTTAAGTAGTCCACTGGTACATGAGTAGTCAAAGAAATGTAACTAAAGTTGTATTTGTTCCTCCATGCATGTTTGATTAATCCTAAATGCTGAGGCTCAGGACCTGAGCTGATAATACCTGGGTTGTCATATGTAGATTAAGCTGCAACATAGTGTTATCCAAATGAAAACACCCTCCTGTCTTTTTTCAATTTCTGACTGTGCATCTACATCACAATTTAACTTATAAAGATAGAAAAGAATCAATTCTAAGACGCAGACATCTTTCTTCTTTACAAGTATAGTTTACTGCCTCTGGGACTCGCTGAATTAACTGTCCATGGTTTTCACTAAGGCTGCAATCATAGTGTGTACAGTTGTCAACTTAAAAGGTGAATCACTCCTGCACAGTGTGGAAAACTGTTACTTTGGAAGTCAATTTCTACTTTACACAAGAAAAATAACAGTGTCCATCTTCTATTTTGGATGTGGGTTATAGGGAGCGTTAAAGGCTATTCTACATTGTAGGGTCCAGATAGGACAATACCCAATTTACAGTACATGGTAATACATAAATATTTATACATTTTAGATTTACACATATAATGTTTAATTCTTGTGTAAGAAATGTGTTATTTATTATCAAACATATACTACATTTAATTATATCCATTTATTTATGAAATGATTGTCTGCTACATATTTATGAATGCTTTATTACTACTTAATACTGGAGAGTTGTGGTACATTCAGGATAATAGCCAGTTAGTTGCTGAGACATGCACATGCACAGACAGTCAACTTGTCACTATGGGCCATTTATATGGACCATTTCACACATACAGACATACGGTATCTTTTCACAGTGGAGTGCCCACAATAACGACATTTCTTTAAACGTATTTATTCTTTTTTTAGCCTGCTTTCTCCTCGCCCCCCTTTCCTCCCTGTATACTGTATGTCTAGAAGTAAATGTAGAGTATCATTTGGCACAGGGGGTATCGGCCATCTGGTGTGGTAGTGTGTGTACTAAATGTATGTGTGTACACACTTTGTGTGTGTGTCTTTGTGTTTTGGATGTTGACTGCAGATTAATATGAACCTCTCATAAACAGTGTTGTTACATTCATGTTGATCTTTATATAATATTTACATACAAATCAGTGTGGTGTACTTGAGTTTCCTTTATATTTATAATTTTTACATTATGTTAATGACAAGTATTAAGTTACATTGTGCTTTTGTTTGGTACTTTGCTATCCTTTGTTATCCCATGCTATACTATGCTTGATGATTCATAGATTGTTTGCAAATGTAAAGGTTGTCCAAATGTTTCCCAGTGGGATTTTATTTACTTTTGGCTCCAAATATATGGTCAAATGTGATCGTCTGGAACTGTAGATATGTAACTACATGTTATTTTCCCTCTTCTATAAACTCTACTTAATAAGCTTTGGGCAGATATTAAGGATTTTTTAAGGATTAAAGCTTATGGATCTCAGTGTTGTTTTAACCTACTTAACCCATCCCAGCACACACCCAGTACTGTTCACTTGACAGTTTCACTGGCCACTTTATTACCTTGTACGAAAAATATGTTCCTGTATGTAGCTGCTTTAAGTTTTTTCATCTTGCGCATTCAGAGATGTTGTACTTGCTGAACCTGACCATATAACATAATAAATGAGTAAATCACAAAATAGACAGTGGGTATATCTATGTTACTAATATGCTGTCTTTTCCCCTTTCTCTTATTCACAGATGGAGCACAGGCATCGAAAGAAGGACACTCCAGTTCCTGCGAGTACCCACCACTTGTTTGTCCACGTGAAGAGTCTGATGAGTGCCAATCTCGGGGAGGAGCTAGAGGTCTTCTTTCACATCTATGACGGACGAGAAAACCGACCACTCAGGTACAGATCAATGCTCACAAAATGTACTGCAGCATTAGTTTTTTTTTTTAATTATAGTCCTTCTAAATGCCAGTTCGTGGGTTGCTAATGGATGGTTTATTCAATATCCAGGAATTTTAGACTGAACACTTCTCATTGTAAGTAGGATGTGTAGGTACAAATGCACTGAATGAGATATTCTTGACTAAAAGTACTGTTCGTGTTGTTACTGAGATGATAGTTATGCATACAAGTTACACTCTCACACTTCATAATTCAAAGGAATGTTGTTTTTTCTATACAAACAGATGACATGAACATACAAAGACTACATATAAGAGGGGCAACTCAGAGAAAACATTTTTGATTAGTCATGCTTGGATGCTTGGACAAAAACATTGTATCGTCAACTTAAGCCACACTATTATTCTAGGTTGGTTGACCAAAATTTCTTTCATCTTTCACTGGGGGATTACATTTGTTACTGAAAGAAAACAAAAAAAGAAAAATAACGGTTTGGTCTTTTGAAAAAATATAAAAAATAATAGGAACTGTGCAGTGAGCTATTCTTGAGGTCAACTTTATCTTCATGTAGTTAATTAGAATTATATTTGGTTGGACTGTTCTGCCCATATCTTTTTCTGTCTGTCCTTTTTATAGTAGTCCCTTTTATTGTAAGTAGTTGACAAGAATCGCTTCATCCTCATCAGAGTACATGTACATTTTACTTAAAATGAAGACGCTATGTAAAATACAGTACTTGTCGTTCTAAAACTGTGGTGGAGAATCTACCAGTTACAAATACATAGTCTCCTTCTACTGCTATAAAGGACTCACATTTCAAGTCTCTGATTACTTTAGATCTAGTTAAGACACCAAATACTGTTTTTATGAGATGTTACTGCAGTATATCATTTAAGCTTTCCCACAACAATCCCCCAAACTATTGTCTCTCTATTTTTTTGTGCCCCAAATTTGGCAGATCAGTTGTCTTGGCTGAAAATCTTCCCGTGGCAGCAATCCAAATGTTTGGTCACACACATGTAAACATAGACACACACATATTTTGCAGTTTGCCTGGCTCTGGGCCACTGTGTGTGTGTGGTGTGTGTGCGTGGTTTGTTTGTGTCAGAGACCAGATGGGGGTCCGACCCGTTGTCTCAGTCTGTGCCAGCACCAGCAGCCCCTGTTCGCTATGGCAGCTTTCTTTGTGTTAATACAGTCTCCTTGTCTCATTAATACACAAATGCAACACACCAACACACAATTAAATACTGTATCATGCACAACACTGGACGCTACTGCTCTTTTTTTAGAAAATAAGACTTTTCTATGTCCTTTTTATGCCCTTTTGTTCATCGTCCCCTCCCTCTTACACTAACACAACTCCAACGAGGTCACCCAGAAAAAAATGGGCAAGTGTCTTCTTTGCATTTTGGCATTTTTTCCCTGAATTGCTGAGTGTAATTATCTGCTTCATCTTATCCCATCTTCTTCACTAACCTCAACTAACTTTATACATCTCCTCTTTGGCTGGCAGCACACTTTTGGCCATTTACTTTCTATCCTTCCTTTGTACGTCCCAATCTCTTTCTGATGTATCTGTTTTAAACTCAAAATTAGATCACAAAATCTGCCTCCAGTGGCTGGTGTGGTCTTAATTGCTAATTTCAGATCAACTACACCATGCCTTCTGGCAGATAAAACAGCAGTGACTTCTAAAATTAGGCAAATGTATTTAAATTTTTTCTAGTATAATAGTTAGCCTGTTTTAAATCTAATCTAAAAAAATAAATATAAAAAATATAAGTCTTGTGAAACCAGTGTAGGTAGCACATTATTTAGCATTGCAGTTTTATTTTGTAAACAGGAAATTAGAAGTTTGTCTAAGTTTGTCTTCTTGGATTTCAATGAATACTTTTATTATATTAAATGTTAGACCTGGCTATTGAAAATTCTCCTCTGTATCACTCATTAGTTGCCTCCACCCTCATTTCAGGTTAGCATGAGTTCTTAATGCTATTATCAATATCAGGACTGGGAATAGTGGCTCCGAAGAGAAATTGACCATTCATGTTATGTTAATGTCAGTTAGTGATAGAGGAGAGATAGGATCCCTCTGGGGCAGTCTGGTCTTCTCAGCTCGGGCGATCAACAGCTGTTGAGTTAGCAGCACTGACAGGACTTATAAGAGAAGAGAGAGAGAGTGAGGAGTAGTTAATTGGCAATTGGGATTTCAACAAAAGAGCACTAATTAGCGTTACTGAAAACAGGCTCAAGTCTCTCGTATTTATGTATTTTTTTGCAGTATGTAGAACTATTTTTGTGTGTCTTTTTTTGTGATTTCTATGGTAACACAATTATTTAGATATGAATGCGTATGGGTTTATGTTAGAAATAAAAAGATAACAATAAACATTTACACATAGCTGTGGTCTAGTTGTGGTAATAATATTAAAGTCAGATAGTGAACGAGGAAGGGGTGCTTTGGAGCAAAACCAATTGAAGAAGTCACTATAAAAAGTGGAAGAAGTTAAAATCTTAAAAATTACCCTATAAACAACATCATACAAGAAATAACATTTGTATTCTGTATGAAATAGTAAATCGCCTAGCCTTTATGTCACACCTAATGCAAAAAAAAAAATCTTTCTCCATATAGTTAAATAAATGAGCTGGAAAGTTGCTTGTAGCAGTAAATGAGAACAGCCGGATCCAAGCTAAACTACTGTAGCTCTTTTCCGATACATTGCATAAAAGGGACTTTACAGAAGGAATACATGTATTAAAAATCAAGAGCATTTGTATAATTAATTATGTGGGGTTTAATTAATTCAAACATGGGTGCCCACTGGCCTACATACACACAGCACAAGAGCCAGTCGCTTATTTACTACATTATGGACATAGACAGGAAACTTTATTGTTGTAATAGCTCACTGTTCTATCTTAGGCACACCACAAACAGTTTAGATTTAGCCCTGATTTAGTCCTGCTATAGTCCTGGGTTTTTCCTTGCATAGTTCTAGTTTAAATCCGGATTAGTCCAAGTTTGGACATGATGGGGCTTGGATTAATCCATTCGTGTTGCTCTTAAATGGCACTTGGAGAGCCAAATATTGTGTGAGGTTGTACTTGTTGTCAAAGGTCTGATAACCACTGTTTTACCACGATCTGTATATTTAGCTCTCAAGTGAGTGGCTCTATGTCGCTAACACCACTAGCCTTGCCAGCGACTTGGCTCATTGTCAGGCTCTGGTGCATTACAAGGTTTTCGCTCTGCTTATCGTTGGACTGTGAAAGTCACCTAACTGGATTAGTCCTCCGCTCTCTGGCCAGGATGAGATGAGCCCAGCAGGAAGTCGCCACTGTGTGTCTTTTTGAGCTGCGAGAGAGAGAGAAAGAGAGAGAGAGAGAAAAGAGATGGACAAAGAGCAAGTTATCTGTCCTCTCTGTTTTTGACCCTCATGCACCTAATGTCCAACCAGCACATGAAGCATGGGCACTTTTCATATGAAGAACTAAAGTGTGATTTTAATAACTGCTTACTGAGTCATTTTAGCTGAACTGTATTTCTGGGAAGCACAATAATTACTTTCACTTAAGTGTGTCTGTGAACTGTAACATTGATGCAACCTCAAAACATATCTCAGAGTTTGCTTTTTTTGACTAACCCATCATCTGACTGTGCTTCCTAGTGTGCCTGAGGTGAAATATGAGTGAGAATGAATAATGCATGAAATTACATCTTTGAGTAGAAAAGTGCTATATAGGACTAATGCTATTATTTTTTTATTTTTATTGCCCAATACATAACTTTACAGCATTTAATAAAGTATAGTCTTGGGATTGTAAACTGAAACATTTTTTTCTCTCGCTTTTCTGTCTGCCCTGTCTTATTCAGTGGAGAGATCACCATCAGTCTGACAGTTAAGGGCAGAGAATGTACCATTTCTCATGTCCTTGTTTTTGCTGATGACAGTTGAAAATCTGGGTTTAGGATGTGGGAGAGACAATATGCAACAGCACAATGAATATTTCATACAGGCAAGATTTGGTTCAGTAAATCAAACTTTGTATCATTTTGTCTCCCATTTGACTGCCTGTGTTGTCCCATTGTCTGTTTTCTTCTGCACTATATTCTATTTGAAGCATCCAGACTGATTTCCCTTTTGTAGTTTCAACTTTGAAGCAATGTTGACAATGATTTAGTTCAGCATTTGACACTTTGAATGCTGTTTTTCTAATCATTATTCTGCCTCTGTTAGCAGCAGTGCCATGGACAGTCTTTTGTTTATGGTGTAAGTTGAGCTGGCCCTATTCATCTCAACGTGTGCCCTTCTGTGTATTTCTTCTCTTGTACAGTGAACGCTTCTTTGTCCGCCTGAATAAGAGCGGCCTGCCCAAGTCGCCGGAGAAGTCAGAAAGACAATGCACGCTATTTGTGGTGAGCAGTCAACATGTACAGTAACTTTGAGTGCCTGTGAGCAGTGTAGAGGTGATATAAATTGTAAACTCACAGTATGTACTGTTATTGAAATATTTAAAACACAATATGTATCTATTGCAAGTAAAATGCCATGGTTTTAAATTCGACAGGAATTCACCTTGTAAATTTAATTACAATGTTCAATTTTTGTTCAATTTTTGTTCAATTTAGCCCTAAATTTGAAACGTTCAGTCTTTCTTAAGAATAAAATTTGCTCCAGTTTTGACCAATGACTTCAGAGCCTCTGCTCAAAAACTGCAACTGTATCTTTTATCCTCAGTTATCTCATAGTTGTTATGATTTTCAACTGAGCTAGCTTGTATTGCGTATTTTTCAAATCTTGTGAAACCCTAGCATAAACAAGATATGATGCTAAAATATATCTTCATTTTACAGGATTTGGGAAGCAGTGATCTTCGAAAAGATGTCTACATTGTTGTTCACATCATCAGAATAGGTAGGAATCTCTACAGTATCTTATATTTTCCCCAACATTTTCTCACAATAATAATGTTTTCTATGTATGTATCTCTTGCATGTGTTTTAGGGAGAATGGGAGCAGGAGAAAAGAAGAATGTATGTAGTGTCCAATACAGGCGGCCATTTGGGTGTGCAGTGGTTAGTATCGCAGACCTCCTCACGGCTGACTCCAAAGATGACCACCTGCTTAAAGTTTATGCGTAAGTTCTCTTATTTGTTCAGTTACCCACAAAGTAAAAGAAATTGCACACATTATTCCATTACATTACATTATGCACTGTTAAAGCTTCAGAACATGGTAGATCACACCTCACATATTATTTTGAGGAGGTGTGAAAGGGTCTATGTAATGTGCAATGTTTCTTACAGATAATATGACTCACTCGCTTTGGATAACTACTACACTATCTGCTCTACACTATGTTTGAGTCCGCTGTACACACTGCCCTGCGGCCCAGACAAACTAGTGCTGACACAGTGGTGTGACCTAAATTATATGTGGATCAGAGCAGTGCCCTTTGTCCAATAGAAACTAATACCACTTCCTATTTAACAGCTAGCACAGGAGACATATTTGTTGGATTAGCATAAAGTTTAGATTTAGATGTTTAGAGAATTAGGTCCAGACAATATGGCCCAGTTTACACAACAGTAGTTTGTTTGTGCAGGTAAATCACCATAAGAACTTAAAGACTTTTGCATTACCAAATATAAACAACTCAAGAACTGTACCAAAACGAATTTGATCTAAACCAGAGCAAAAGTAAGACTAAACCATAACTAAGACCAGGGCTGAACAATAACTTTACTGGATCTAAACAAGGACTAAACTGTTACAGTACATATACCTTAAAATCAGCTCTGTATCCAATGTCAATCCATGATAAGTAAATGCCGATTAATGTATTTAATGATTAATTGATTTTGATTTAGGTGCAACACAGAGAGTGAATGGTACCAGATCCATGAGAACATTATCAAGAAAGCCAATTCAAGATACAACCTTTCTGGCTCCAACACTGGTAAGCTTGTCCTTTGTAGTTTATAGATTT
>JAVQKG010077171.1:0-21043 GCA_036025885.1 Hypseleotris bucephala
TATATACATATTGTTTAGCCTTCCACTTAACTCATTTTAACCAGTTTGTGCATCATTTCTGCTATTTTCGTAGCTTCAGACATCCACACGCTGATGCTTCTGGAAATGAGAAAACATCACATCTACCTCAAGTTGCTGAGGTGAATCTACTGCTGCCACTGACAGTCCCTGGGTTTGAAACTACATCACAGATGAGTGAGGACATTGCTTTTCGGCTGTGACTGT
The DNA here is from genome assembly GCA_036025885.1 of Hypseleotris bucephala. Lineage (NCBI taxonomy): Eukaryota > Metazoa > Chordata > Actinopteri > Gobiiformes > Eleotridae > Hypseleotris > Hypseleotris bucephala. Next base: position 226 of record JAVQKG010077171.1, read on the forward strand.
TTTAAACTGTATTAAAGGACACTGAAACTGTCATAAAGAAGCAGCACATGGTATTTATGACATATCTCTGGTGTTAAAGGTTTCTAATATTATTAAGGTAATACTTGTGCTGTCGATGTAGTTGTGAATTCTAACATTTTTACCATTGTACAATTTTTTTTTTCTAGAAATAAAGTTTTTTTTAAGGAGCAAACTGTGTGGATATCTAATGTGTGCTTTAATTAGACCTATTGTAATGATCCGGATTACGATTCTGAATCAGATCTGGGCCACATGTTAGGACTCTAATTACTGTACTGGCCCGGATCTGGGCCATATGAGCCTAGAAAATAAATAGGAATGCCGTATCTGGGCCAGAGGTGGGCCAAAACTGCTGCATAACTACCACATTTGGCCCACCTCTGGCCCAGATTCGTTCCACATCCGCAATCCAGATCCGCTCCGGTTACGGGCCGTTGGAAAAAAATACCCCGGCCCGGGTCCGTTTTACAGCTCCGGGCCAGATGCCCCCCTATATCTGGCCCGGAGCCGGCGCAGATGCCTTTTGCTGTCTGGGTACAGAGTTTAAAAATAGTTTCTTGAAAAAGTGTTTTGAGAATTTGGAAAATGAAAATCGCCGATTAAAATAAGTTTAACTAGGCTATGTTTTTTCCCAAGAGCCCATGTTAATTGTGTTTGGGGGTCCCCGTAGCCAAAAATAAATTAACATGTATTATTTAATAGCCTAATTCCTTTCAACAAACAAAACAAGATAAAACCAATCGGTGTCCCACAGAGTGTGCCTCTGCATCAGAATTTAGGCTACAGTTGTCCAAACAGATGCAAATAGGGTGATTACTTAACAATTAGCTACCATGATAACATGTGTTAGTTGACACAGCATTTTAATGGCCATCCTAACTAGACTTTTTGTTTGCAAATGCATTTGTGTGAATGTTTCGACCACGTGCTGTCTCTTCATTTGCTCAGCCGTCTCCTGTTTTGTCAATTCGTGATACAACCACTACAATTAACCTGCTGCAGTGTCTGTGTAAACTTTTTCCAGGGCCGTCTGCACTGTTTAACACTGCTGGAGTGGCGCCCCCGCGTGGTAAAGCGAGGTAAATAAACATGAAAACATGAAAAGTGTTTATAAGCCTAAAGCAGCTGAATAAGGCATATCTCATATATCCTATAAACATCTGAATTGGCTGGACATGGGCATAGGCCTAGTGGGCATAGGCACACTACATTTTTGCTGTAGCCTAGATTAAATTCATTTTCAAATGCGACTTTTTTTAAATTTAGACTAACTGCATTACTGCATTCTAGTACATTTTTCAAAAGTGCTAGTGTTATTGTACTATACTCTATTGGCTTTTAATGACTATAGATAGACTGGGCAATATATTGGCCATTGTGTCGGTTTGTGGTTGAACATTTGAGTATCAAAATGGCCTCTGCCTCTTCATTTAGGAAATTGTACATTTTATAGCATACTATCCAATAGTAAATCCACAGCGCCCCGTTGTTGTGTAGACGGAGCTACAATGAGGCAGCAGTGACGCAAGTCCCGCCTGTATTTCCCTCCGGAGGGTGTCGGTGTCGGCGCTCCCGGCTGGGGATTGGCGCGGGGGCTTGTCAGTAAATGAACCCACCCTTCACGCTGTGTCTGTGCGGGGAAACGAGCCAGACAGTGACGGATCAGGAGCCCCTGTCACCAGCTCCTGTCACACCAGCACAACGGGAAACTGACCCGCAGGCTTCCGCCACGCTGTGCCACTGGCCGGGATGGAGGGAGAGATGCAGCCCGCTGACGAAGGACCATGCGCTCCGAAAATAAGCCGACAACAACGGGGGCCCTATAGCTCCCTAAAAACCTTCCAGAGCAAGCGCTCGGCTGGGAAGTCGCGCTTTGACAGGTCCGTTTTAGTTGAGGCGCCTGTGTGCGGAGACGGAGGTGGACATCAGTTCACTTTTCATCCCGGGCAGCCTCATCTTTTCCAGCCGCACCATCAGCACCAGCGTCCGCTCCACCAAACCAGCAACCACCAGCACCACCAGATGCTCCCACAGCAGCAACAGCATCGACTCCCATGTGAGAGCAGGCCCAGCAGCAGGGTGCCCACCTCCACCTCCGCGTGCAGCCAGCAGCGGCGAGGCAGCGATGAACTTGAACCCAGGTTCTCCCCTGGGAGAGCCTCTCTGAACCAAGCCCCAGACTGCACTTATGCTATCAGCTCAGGTAAGTCCAAACTAAACCTAAGAGTTCTGTTCTAGTAGAACCTTCAGTTCAACGTTGAATCTATGTGTACTGGACGGAATAAGTGACTTAATGTTATGTCAATGTTTTTTTTTTTTTTTTTTTTTTGTCCTGAGCACTTTTCTTTCATTGAGCAGTGATTGAGTTGGTGCTGTAATGAGAGCAGTCATGATTGAATCTCTGGTGTGCATGTGCTAAAAATTACATTGGGTAATTGTCTGTGTGTGTGTGTGTGTGTGTGCAGACTTCACAGTCTCCTGTTGAAACATATTGTTCCATGCTCATTTTTCTTCTCAGCTGCTGTTCATTACAGTGGCGTTCTGTGGAAGAAATGTGCTCCCTGAGCGGAGGGCGGGTCCATGGGAACAGTATTAAGATGAAAGAAATGAACCTAATCCTGCTGCTTATGAAATTAAACGTCAGACATCTCTTTCTCTAATCAGATCTTCATCTCTTTATCACTGCTGCCAACGCAGGCTCAATTTGCTGTTCTTTATTGTTCCTTTCACACAAGTGTTCAGCCTCAGATCAGGTTTCACTGCAGGTCCATAAGAGATGCAAATATAGTAGCAGGTTTATTGCAAAATCAAACCATGTTTATATATATTCTCTCCTAAAGTTTAAAAAGTTCTACCTACTTCTACAAAAGATAATAATTTAGTGAGTGCCTCATATTAGTTGGCAACATCCCTACATAATAATATCCTGTGTAACCTAATTGAATTTGATTTACATGTATTAGTTATGATGTTAGTTGGATATAGATTTTATTCTTCCTGAAATGGCGCCCTTGCCATGAAGAGAAACACAGACCCCCAGATTCAGCAATCAGTTCAGCACACAATAACACAAATTGCATTGAAAAGCCTTCCCAAAGAGTTGTGATTAAAATAAATGGGTCTCATAAATTTTCTTCTGCCGAGCGTGTTGTTTTTAATGAAATTTTATGAGGCTCTCAGCTCCCAGTGCCACAGAAGTGGTGTGATGGTGTTGGGAGGGGATGGGGGAGGCAGTGTGAAGGCGAATGATATCAGATACATCTCGACGGGTAAACACAGACCGCACGCATACTAATAAATGCGACACATCTGCGGCGGCCTGATAGACACGTCTGAACGACTGGCAACACAGCAGTGAAACTCATTTAGGATGTGTGTGTGTCTTTATGTACATATGTGTGTGTGTGTCTTTGTGTACATATGTGTGAGGACGGTGGATTCATAAACATTATGTGGAGGTATGTGTGGGATCATCACATTGAGACATCTAGACATGTACAGGCTACCAGGGAAAAGCTTCTTTATGGTGCCTATTGTCACTGGTCTACACAGACTTGTTACTGCATACTGTCAGGCTTAAAGGTCACACATTTTTCTTTCTACATCTTCAAATACTTTAATTCAAATATAATTTATTGTTTATGTGTGTGCTGCAGAGAACCGTCTCATCTTGGATGCCTTTGCCCAGCAATGTAGCAAAGTCCTCAGTCTCCTGAACAACGGGCGTCTGCTGGAGCCCTCGCACTCCCTTATGTCCAACATTAAACTAGAGAACAGTCCAGGGGAGGGCCCGGGCCTCCTCTGCCCCTCCCTCAGGAAGTCCAAATGTGAGGAGAGCTCTTCCACCACAGATCTCGAGGACGAGGCCCAGCAAAGCCATGTGACCCGACAGCAGACCTCCGCTGTGCTGCGTATCTTCACTGACTCCCTCCAGAGCTACCTGCTGGCAGGGCCACACCAGCAGCCACATGTGGCCCCTGGACTGGACAGTGACAGCCCACCAGTGGAGCCCAGTTCAGGCCTGTCTCCTCAGCAGCACAGCCTGGGGGGCTGGGGCTCCCCCACTAACTCAGAGTCCTATGGACACCCTTCTTCTACTCTGCCTGAGGAGGAAGAGGAGGAGGAGAGCTGCTGCCCCCGCTGTCTGGAGCTGGAGCAGGAGGTGCTGTCACTGCAGCAGGAGAACGAGGAGATACGCAATAAACTCGACAATGTCCCAGGTGTGTCACCTTGTTTACAGCCTATACATATCTTATAGTCTATATATGTTTAGTACATGATTACTGATAAGTAATCTCACTCTCTTTTTAGCTCCATGTCAAAATGTTCTTGACTACTTCAAGACTGTTCTGGATTTTCACAACCAGCTGGTTCAGCCAATCCCAGATGAACCTTTTATTGAGGTATGGAGGTATCCAACACAAAACGTGGATTAAATATTGTATATTACATATTAAGATGGTGTGAATCTAAATGGCAGTTTTATTTTACAGGAAGAAGAAAGGCAGTCGGTATTTGAGGTAATTTCTTACTTAAAAATGATCATTTACAAATATAAATAATATAGAATAAAGATGATTGTGAATTTTTATAATGTACCTTAGTGGATTATGTACTATCTATCAGCAGGGAAGTAAGCAGCTCTTGGAGAACTATCCTCTCTTCATCACCAACAAACAGTGGGACGAGGCTGTGAACTCCTCAAAGAAAGACGGTAGACGCCTGCTCCGCTACCTGATCCGATATGTGTTCACCACAGACGAGCTGAAGTTCTCCTGTGGTCTGGGCAAAAGGAAGCGCTCAGTCCACTCCGGAGAGCCGGGTTTAGAGAGACGGCCTCTGAATCCTGTTAAAGTCAGCTGTCTCAGAGGTAATCCTTACCGTTTCAAAACACACAATATATTAAATGTTGAATCATGTTTGAACTTCATGCATGTTTAAACAGTGTACATGTTTTTTTCAATACTTCTAGACAGTCAGTTTTTCACTTGTAAGTTGCAGTAACAGGAAAAAAAAGTTTTCAATGATGTGCCATACTTCCCCTTCTCAACCCTGTCACAGTCTAACACAAACCTGGAAGTATCAGAATCATTTACAAAAACTAAAAAATAAAATGATCTGTGAATTCTCAAATAAAACGTCAGCTGCCTCAGATTCTATGTTTTAACCAATCTGAGTGCTCCTGTACAATGGAAGTGTGTGATTGGTTGTGTCCCTGCCCTTGTAATAAAGCCCACAGAGGGTCTCAAAGTCAAATTTAGTTCTCAAAGAACTTTTGTTATACTGTACTATTGCCTGTGTAAAGTAAAAATATCAGATATGGCAGTTTTAAAATATATTTAAAATATCACAATTTCCCTTCTTTTTTTTCTTTTTTAGAGTTTATCCGTATGCACTGTGTGTCGAATCCCGACTGGTGGATGCCTTCGGAGGAGCAGATCAACAAAGTGTTCAGTGATGCTGTAGGTCACGCGCGTCAGGGCCGGGCTGTGGGGACGTTTCTGTGCAGCAGTGGCAGTGGCAGCAGCACCAGCAGCCTCTACACAGAGGCCTATGACGGACATCTATCACAGGACGAACTCTATCTCAAACCCTGTCACAACACTCAGTTGGACTAAAGGTAATGAAGGAAGCAAAACGTGTAGCTGTAAAAACATATCCCAAGACACTGACCTTATCCTGTCACTTTACTGTAAAGATGACATTCCAAATCTTTATCAATAGTTTAGTCGATTTTTACAATGTTTTTATACCTATAGGTTAACATGTCATTTTTATAGTACAGTACAAGGTTTGCATTAGGACATACTGTACAATTGTACACAGTTTAGTTTCAACCCAGAAATGACTAAACTTTACCAACTTTAATGATCCAATTATCAATATGTTCTGTTTTTTCAGAGTTTTACGACATGAAAACAAAAGTATGGCCTTGTTACATCCTCTGTTTAATCATAGCTCTTTAATTGTTACCTCTGATGCCACACATTGAGAAATGTTTTATTATGTACACTTTAAGTATCTTTATCTATCTTAAAAGCTCTTGGCACTTGTCATTTATTTTGAGACAATAATCGATGTTATGATGGTAAGAGCCTGAATCCTACTTTTCTGTTGCCCATGAGGTAGACTGTGTAGAAGTCACTGCCATCATCTTTAAGAGTACGCACACATTCATCTCACTACAGAGCCCACAGTCAAATCTGTTGTTCTTAAAAACCTCTGAGGCTCTTTTTTAGTTTTTCATTGAAATAACCACAATGTCACATTTCTGTTTTTTACTTAAATCATGTAGTGCATCATATCACCGGAAACTCTCACACGGCTATAACTTCCTCAAAGAGAAACTTCCATCTATATCCAAACTGCATGTCAAGTCATCGTCAAAATATTTAGACTGTTAGTTCAAATTGTAATGTACGCTTTGTGTTTGGATGATGAAGTATTTCATACATCTGATTTTCTCTATACAACCACATACTGTAGCTGGGTAAAAGTGGGTGTAGTGGGTGAAAGTGGGGTTTTGTTTAAGACAGCTGCTATACTTTAATGCCTTTTGCTTCATTCAACATGTTTTATTCATATTACTGATGCTTTATGTTTATTATAGATTATTATATTTCATATATTAAAATGCCCAAGGAGCCTGTTAATATTACATTTATAGAAAGCACTTCTTTCTTCATAATTTCTTATTTGCACTTTTTTGTCTCACTGTTCATGAAGCAAGACAGTGAGCAAATCTTAATCAGCATTTATGCCTTTCTGAAGGATTCTCCACATTTGTATTTAATTGATTTTGCATTCAGGAAGTTTACTTCCAGACACTGTTTTCTATGTTTATATGTAAAAATATATCCAGTATGTTTGCCATTGTGTAAATGTGTATTATAGTACAACAATGTGTAAAATGTGCAGCTTCCACAAAAGCCAAGTAGAAAAGTGCCACAGAAACCTTCACAGTTGGCTTCTGTCCTTGTGTACTGTTCCCAGTGTGAGCGTTTCTTTGTATTTACTCTGCATTTCAGTGGCATAATTTATCCTCAAACTTGTACTCAACACTGTGAAGTTTGGATTTGTACTGAAGTAAATAGCATTTGTTTTTCTATTAGAAATAAATGCAGCACTAAAGTTGAAAAAAAGGTGTGATTGTGTTTACAACTTCTTCTTCTGTAAAGTGAGATTATTTTACCAGTGTTTTGTATTCACATATTTACCACGCATACAGATTATTTACATTTTGTAACTCACAGATGATCAACAGAAATGGCTCTGTTCTAAATACTGCCCGGCCTAAATTGCACTGTCATTGAGCTCCACTAGACGGCACTGTACTTTCTGACAATTATGACAAAAGTGCCCTCATTCTTTGACAAGTGACAAGGCTTATGTTAAAGCGGTCTGAATACTATATAACAAATTCCAAATAAATTGAATAATATATGATCTCGTATATATGTAGCCTATTATGTCTTTCTTTAGCCTAACTTTAGCCTATATGTGCAGGTTATACATTTTACAATGTAACTTACTGTCTTAAAGTGATAGACATTTCGCCTACTAAATTTGCTACATATTGAGTAGAGTAAAATATGTGCCATTTTAAGACAGATCACAAAGATTAATCATGCCTCATGATGATACATTTTTGTGTGCGCACTCTGCATGTGCTCAGAGGAGTGTGCACAGAGCTCAGTATAGGCTACACAGAGCGCCTTTTTTGTTGTATCTTTCTCTTTAATTCCGCATGCAGCATCTCAGTGTGCGGCCTGGTGCGTGGAGGAAGGCGGGCCAAGAGCATAGCGTGCACATTTTAAGACAGTAAACTCAGTGATGCGACGTGCTGCTGCATTGATTTAATTTGGGGATGACACGCAACGCTTCGAGCTCAGCATAGATCGTTGTGCCCGCTGCCTGCAGCCGAGCCGAGAACAGACAGTTCCACACCGAGAGAGGATTTGAGATTCTGCAGAGGTTTTGGCGCAGCACAGAAAGCGTTAGGACGATGATCCCTCATTCAAGTGAAAGTGTTATTGGCCTGTTCTAATCTGTGAGTATTTCAGGACCCCCGGACCCCACTACAGCGGGACAAGATGATGATGTCACTAATCGATCTGGACGACGATCAGCGCTGGGTACCCACTCATGTCAATATCACTGTGCTCCGCGCCAGGGGACTGCGCACCAAAAGCAAGCACGGCAGCCGCTACTTGTACACCATCATCCAGGTGGGCAAAGAGAAGTACACCACAGGACTGGTGGACAAGGCCGATGTGCCGCAGTGGAACGAGGAATGCTGCTTCGAGCTGCTGCCCGGGATCCTGGAGGACGGAGGGCGCAGCTCGTACCCTCCTGGCAGCGGAGACTTGGTGCTCACCGTGATGCACCGCGTTCTTATCGGACTGGACGTGTTCCTGGGACAGACCATCATCCCTTTGGACAAGATCTTTCAGGACGGGACGTGTCCCAGAGATGAGTAGGTTGTGTGATTGTGACAGCGAGCGCTGACACATGGGCGAAAGTATCGAGTCATGACTTCATGTCATGTAGCGTCTTGCATGCTGTAAGAATAATAGGGTAATAATAATAACAATGGGAAAAGTCTTCATAGTTAGTGAGTATTATTATATTTACAAATAAAGAATCAAGAATAGGAATGTTGATGTAAACAAATATTTTAGGCACAATTAACAAGACACTGAACAATTGACAATAAAAGCATCTGGCCAGTAATTGAGTAATACCCCAATTTGCATCATCAGACTCTGGTCTGACTCTGTTGCAGTGGTGGGTGACATAACAAAAGTCACCAATAAAATGTGAAACATTCACCCAGCTGAAACACATCTGGATTTAATTATGGCCGCCCACTCTTCTTTCTCCACTGCAGTCTTGCTTTTCTGACCCAAGGGTCTAGTACTACACATATTGTTTGTATACACACTCCAGGTGGAAGTGGGTGGATCTCTAAGAATGTATTTCCTGCTAAACTATTTTCAAAGACACTGTTCTGATTTTGAACCAACTCCCTTTAAAAGTTTCCACATTATGTAACTTGCTCAGTTTTGCCAGGAGGCCCTTCATAGTTTCTCTCTAAATATTCATGGCTTTTATATCCTTGTCTGGTTCTCCTCAGTAATCTGCTCATCTTTTGTCCCTAGGTGGTTCAAGCTGCACTCTAAGGTGGGCCGAAAGGAGAAGGAGCGTGGGCAGTTACAGGTAACCGTCCAGTTCACTCGTAACAACATGACCGCCAGCATGTTTGACCTCACCATGAAAGACAAGCCGCGCTCTGCTTTTGGGAAACTCAAAGACCGTGTCACTGGGAGGAAGAGGGGTGATGTGGAGTCTTCCTCTGCCATCGTCCCGGGCCGCTACGCCGCTCTCTCCGGATCCACGGGACAACCATTCGGAGAGGACATGGGAGGGGTAACACGTGAAGTAGAGATCACAGAGGAGAAGAGGAGCAAGATGAAGGATTTCTTTAAAGGGAGGCTTCGTAAGTCGTCTGACACTAGGTCGTGCTCGTCATTGGCCTCTGACAGCAGTATGTCTTCCATGGCCAGTGATAATCCTCCTCCCAGCCTGGACCTGCTGTCTGACCCTCCCAGCTCTCCCATCTACACAAGCAAAGTCAGAGTGGACACGCACTTTGGAGAGGCAGATTTAGCTAAAAAAGGTAGGAGGCTGAGTATAACATTTTTTTTTATTTACATGTTTTATACTATTAGGAGATTAGATGATTCTGTATGTTGTGTTTGTTTTTTCAATGACTTCTGTTTGCTTTTGTAGAGATCTATCACATTACCTGTTGCTCTAGGTTGTTATAATATTTTCCTTTAGTTCCTTTTCTGGCCTCTACAGCAACAACAATAGTGGAATTTTACTTTAGTCCCTCATTGGCCTATCCAGCAACATCACTTCAGATTAGGATGTCACACCACTATATACTGACTGACTTGATGTCGCTGTAGAGGCCAGGGGAGGGACTTAAAATAAGGCCAATGAAAAAACAACTTCACATAGAACAAGGCCAGACTGTTCATTTTAAGCAAGCACATTTTTTTATCATCTACAATTTGTGTATAATTAGTACACATGTAAATTAAGTAACATGTAAGGTTGAATTGTTTCTAATATGTTAGGATATTTATTCGTTTTTTTTATTTGTTTTGAAAAATTATTGTCTTTCTTTCTCCACAGTGCTCACCAGCCAGCACACCACTAAAGTACTGACACACAAGCGGGCTTTGAGCGATGAAGCCAGTAAGATCACGACAGCTGTACCTCGCTCCGTGGAGTCTCTCAAAGGCCAGACCATGACCCAGTCCAAATCCTCTCTGTGCATCAACGGAAGCCACGTCTACGACTCCGAGCCCTCCACACCCAAAATCTCAGGCGCCTCCAAACTTGTCCTGCTGGAAAAATGCTCCCCACTGTCGCGCTCGCTCCAAAACCTCACTAAGAAGAGTGAAGACAAGAGTTCTTTCGCTGAAGGCCGCAGATGGTCTTTTGACAAAACTAAGAAAGAAGAAAAAGAGGAGGATAAAGATGGCCAGTCATCCTCTCCTCCTTCTCAAAAAGCGCAAACAAGATCTCAAGGTGTGTCCTCTGCTACAGCGTCACCAGAGAAAGGTAGGAAGTTCAGAAAGACGCTCTTCTCTGGAGGGAGGAGCGACTCTCTGCCCGCCAAATCGGACCCGCCTCAGGCCCATCCCACCTCAGAGGGCCGGCTTAGGGGCTGGTTCAGCTCCAGCGACTCCCAGAACAAACCAAGGTGAGTCAGGGTCATTCACAGCATCGGGCTCCGGTGTCAGATCAATGCTAAAAGGGCATTTTAAAGCTCCGTTGGGCATCTTGAGTTCAATTAATTGATTTAATAGATTTTCCCATGTTACACCCATGCTGTATCATCACCTCATTGTATAGAGCTCCCATTAAGAAATCCTCCATATCAGCATTTAAATATAAAGATGTCATATCATTGTGAATACTTGCATTGCGAGCTTACTCAAGAGCTGCCAGATGGTTCAGGTTGTTGCACTTTTCTGCTTGGTTTGTTTTGCTAATGCGCTTTGCCTTTTGACTTTAATTTCCATGATTATAATTTGGCCACTTTTATTTTTGTATATGTTGAGTTTGCTGTTTGTGTGAGAAAAATGTTCCCCTTTTGGAAACTTTGCACATCATTAACTAAGAGGACTGTGCCCTATTTTCCTTCACAGGCTGGAAGTTTCTCCTAAGGTAGAAAGCTGCTCAGATGTTCCCCCTCCCCTTCCTGCTCGCTCCCCTGTCCCCCCTCTGCCTCCCGTGTCCCTGATAGAAGGTAACCACGGTAACCCCTTCACCACGCCCCCGTCTTCATCACCGTCCTCCACTCCTATCTCTCCCTCCAACCCTTTCTTCCTTCAACTCCAGCGAAACCCATTTTTCGAAGAGCTTATAGAGTCCCAGAGTCCTCCTTTCACACCCTCTTCCCTCTCCGACTCATCCCCTTTTCATTACGCCACCTCTTATGTAGAAGCTGCAAACATGGCTTCCGTAAAACGGGAGCGTCCCAAGCCCGTTCCCAGGCAGACATCCCTTCCTGCTTTACTCCCTAAAACTACAAACCCCTATGACCCCACTGGCCCTCGCTCCATGTCAGAGAGTGCAGAAGAATGGGAAGACTGTTTTGATGCCTTTGCCTCAAGTAGACTAAACTCCCCAAAAAACTTCTCTCATAGTAGCACATCTATAAAATACAAAGAACAAAGTCTTGCTCAAGAACTTCAAGCAGCTGAACCCCCACCTTTGCCTCCAAGAAGACTTCTCAGAACGCCTGTCAATGAGATCTACTCTGATGGCTGGCTGCATCGCGGTCAAGAGCTAGCGGTCCATAAAGAGGCATATTTGCTCTCACAGACTGGTGCCGCTTCACTCCAGCGTGGAAAAGAAGCTGAAAGCAAAACCAATGTGTCTAGTGACTGCCAATCTAGCATCAAGACTTCAGATGCACTCAACAGGAACTTGCAACAACGAACCAAGGCGACTTCACCCGGGTTTGAAACTGACAGAAAGATTAAGAAGTCAAAGTACGATCCTTTGCAAGATGACACTGACTGCTGGGGAGGGATGCTGTTTGAACAAGACTTGTACGGCCGCATGTGCTCAAGGAAATATGTGCCGACTACAGTGAGCAATTGTCTTTTATCAATAAAAAGTGAGGGATCTACTGAGAATATGCCCGTTTCAAAGACTTCCGGATCTACAAAGCTTCTTAGCAGTGAAATGTCAGTTGGAGACCTTTTGAAAATGTCACCTAGTGCTGTTTCTAAACCAGATGCACCTTTAATAGAATACACTTCACCCGCACTACAAGAAACGCTAGAGTGCCCATTGACTCCCATTGAAACATGCCTAAACAATAACATTTCATTCTCTTTAACTTTGGGGGATTTGAACATGAATAACTCAGATTTTGGGTTTATCGATTCAGATGGGTCTTCTCACTCAGAGATTGTTGATTCTCATAAGAGCCTCAATGGTTTAGGTAGATCTTTACAACCAGGTAATCAAGAATCACAGCGGACCACACCAGAGGAAATGTTCACATTGAAGGACACTTACATACCTGAGATTAACTCTTCATTTGAAATATCAACAAATACACTGTCAAATATCTCCTCTATTGGTCACGACAATTGCCCAGAGTGCCTTTGTGACCTTCAGAATGGGGCACTAAATGGGAATTTCAGGGTCTCCCCACAAAATAATTTATCAGACACACCTTTTGAGGAATGCAAACAAGGCATATCAGATGATGATGGGAGAAAAACACCAAATGTAATTGATGGTAATGGAAATGTGCAGGGAAAGGTTGTTAGTGCACGCTTAAGACCGAAAGGGGTGACTAGAATAGGTAGTAGTAATAGTAGTCCACTTAATCAAAGCAGAAATGGAGAGGGAGAATTTGAACAGTTTTTGTCTCTTGTTCAAACTATGTCTCATGAAGGCCCCTTGTCATATCAACCCAGTAAATCAGCTCTTACGACTATGTGGGCCTTAGATAAACAAATTGAAATAATTGTGAGTAACATAAAAAAAGATGCACAAAAATCCTCTGCGCTGTCACCTCTCACACAAATCAGTGCATTGGTGAAAAAGGATTCAGAGATGAGTTTTGAAGATCTTCACGCTAAAGTTACCCCAGCGTCAAAAACTCCATCAAAGATTGTATCTGAAGCATCTCCTTCCATTCCCTCTGCACTCTCTCTGACATCTGACCATCAGGCTAAGCTTTGCCCTCCCTCTGTCTGTGGCCCCTCCTCTAATACTTCAATCAAGGGGCCCCTACATGAGGGCCCCGCCTACACCTCCTGCACCTACACCTCTGACCAGCCCCTGGTTGATGCACACCACTCACTTTTGCCTGAGGAGACACAGCCAGCTAGCAGCCTGCCCCTTCAGGAGAGCAGGTGAGAATCATAGCACAAGGATAAACACATACATGCTCTAAAACATTATATATGATTTTTGTTTACATCATTTGAAAGTTAATTATTATTTGCTGATGGCCTGGCTGGTTTGACATGGATATTTTACATTTGCTTTTTACATCCAAAGTATTGGATGGTATTTGCTGCATTGTTCTGGCCTCATTCAGATGAATTATGTTGCCCATATTTTTTGTCAGCTTGCATCATTTTCCTAATTCTACCAATATGGCTGCTACAAAAAAATAAGAAGACTATTACGTCTAATACATATAATTGAAATATGTGACAATGTAACACATTCTAAACTTTAGGATCCAACAGCATTTCCCCAAATTAGATGTCTACTAAATGTTAATAATCAGCTGACTGTATATCCTGTGTATATTTATGTATAAATACGATGCCAACATTCAACTTGTTTAACATTTTTTAGTGGAAGAAGGAACTCTGGTGGTTCATAATGTCTTGTACAAGATTCATTTTGTGTAAACTGTAAAAAACATTGTAATTTATGAAGATGAAAAAAAGAATTAAAAACGAGCACTGACGTGTACTTTGCAGACCTCACCCAGTGAAGCCATTAACCTCCAGCCAATCAGAGAAGAAAGAGAGTCGCTCAGTTCTGGAGAAACTCAAGTCCACAATCAGCCCTGGACGTGCTGCTCCACAGGCCACAGCTGAACCTGAGAAGGCTCTGGTAATATCAGCATAAACACAGAACTATATTCTTCAAAGATTCCCTGTTTCATATCCTTACAGCAGTCAGTGTAAATTAGGCATTAGGAGAACTGGTAGACTATTTTGTCCAGAGTGAAGAATGAGTGAATAGTTGTCTGTCTGTGTACCCCAAGTGAATGTGCACAAAATAATACAAACTAAAATTAATTTGTATTACGAATTGTATTTGTGCATGTGTAAATCACTTAAAACATGATCCGCAGTTTAGCTCGGGGTAGGTAGAGTGTGCAGCCCATATGCAGAGCCTATAGTTCCTGTCCTGAATGTCTCTCCTTACTCTTCTCCCTGGTTTCCTGTCAAATAAATCCAAAAAGGCCGAAAAACACTGTAACATATTTGTGAAAATATGACTTATGATAATATTTGAGGTACAAATCTAATGGTCAGTCTCTTGTATCCCATGTCTTTTGTGTCTCAGGAGGTGACAGTGGACATGTCCCAGTACCAGGACCTGACCAACATGGAGCTAATCTCTCTTCTGCTGCAGCAGGAGATGGACATGCAGAAACAGCAGGCCGCATCAGATCGACAGGAGGCACAGCTGGAGAAATGTGAAGCTGAACTCAAAAAGGTTAAATCACAGGTTCGAGATTTGGAAGACTACATCGATAATCTGTTGTTGAGGATTATGGAGCAAACACCCACTCTACTTCAAGTGCGCACCAGGCATAAGTGATGAATCCTAATCAGAAGTTCAATGTATTAGGCATTGGAAATCAGTGTTGCAGAAAAGGTTGAACAAAAGCACCACAAACACAATCTCACAGTTCCCCAGGTCTCATTATTGCAAATACTGCCTTTCTGTAGACACAATACATTAACACACATACGCATGCAGGTTACTATGCTTTGGCAAAAAATCTAAACAGCTGCAAGTCCATTATTATATCCACTCTCAGTAGAATCGTTTAGTCATCAGCTGTAAATTTATAATGTAGTCTGCTATGCATAAAGGAAACACTTAAACAATAGAGCTTATTAGGACAATAGTAGTCACTTTTTCTGAATATTTTTCAGGAATATTTGAATATGCTTACTACTATATAGAACTGATGACATTTGAATATGCTTACTAGTATATAGAACTGATGACATTTTTTGGACTTAGCAGCTCCTTAGAAAGCCAAGTGGACAATGAAAAGTAGCAACATTTGAAAAACTGTGCTTTGAAGTAATACTAGCAAAAAAGTAGAGTGTTTTTGCATAATTATTGCTGTATGATAAAGTCAATATAATTTCTCTTTTTTGTGAAAACCCAAAGGAGTATTTGTTTGTTTGCACTTTCAGTTTTGAGAACTTCCATAAAGTGTTATTTGAATGTTTTTTCTTCTAAATTTAACGTTTATTTTTTACCATTATGCAAATATTAATGTAGCAACATGAGACTCCACTGTAGTAAATACTTTTATATCTATTTGTTGTTTTCTCAAGTATCACTGCAGTGAATTGCAATGCTTTACTTGACCACAGTACTGTACTAAATAAAGTGCACATGGATCAATGTTGACCTGTCTTACAGAGGCATCCCCTCTCATATTTGTTCGTGCTCAGTCAAGGGTGTAGTATAGGTTTTTGTCCACCAGAGGGCACTCTTTATTAAGTAAAATGTACAGTGCAAGATTTCTGTTTGAAATTATTGACTTTGGCTATGCCCCATGTCGTTTTAGCATTAAAATTTTCACATTTTGAAATTTCTATAGTTAAGATCTGTAAAAATTGTAGCCCTAAAATTACTTTTATAAATGGTACTGTGGTGAAAATGCTGTTATTTAGGCCTGTTTTGTCTTTTGCTCCGGGGATGGTGTATAAATTATGATTTTACCTTGTGTTTTTGGGACTCTATGGCTGTGCCCATGGGCGGTTCTTCATTTATGGCATGTGTTTCTGCAGACTCTCTCACAACACCTGAAAGCGAGGGTCTAAGCATCACTCTATGCGAATATCTCTTCCTTCAGGCCACACCTCTCCCTCTCTTGCATACCAATGAATTATTGGACCAATCAACTCCTATCTCTCCCCAGATCAATCCGAACAGTTATACAACAATAGCCATAACATTATCGATCCCTTTGGGAGTGTGAATGCGCTTTGCTGAGGATATCGCAAACCAGAGGACTACACATCCCAGCTGGCGTAGCGGCTCGCTTCAGTAGTTCCACATTGAATGTAGTTCGTTGTAGTTAACATCCCCGTTCATGATTCGCTTCATTAATAAGTAAATAGTTGGGTGTCATGGCGGAATCCGCAGTGTGTCCTGCTTTTCAACTTGGAAGACCCCGATACGACCAGGTACGTGTTCTCTATCCCCTTTTATTTTCTCACTCGAGCGATAACGACTCTTGGACGAGCTTTGGGAGAAAAACAGCCGTCCTCCGCCCTGGACCGCTCGGATTCGGCATACGCGCAAAGTTCTTTTCATAGGAAAACCTTTCTTATTTGTCTTGTGTGGAATTTCAGTGACAACTCAGAAATCACTTTTAAGTTCGGATGTAATCTAATTAGTTGCAAGTTTTGTGCGAGATTTGTTATCGCTGCATCCATGTCACATCCTTTGTCTCTTGTAAGATTTTATCAGCATGTCTTGGTCATTTGGTCTGCTACCCTGTCACTGTTTACCTTTTCACCACAAATTCTTTACACAACTACTACATATGTATTTCTTTGTACTAAACCACCTTTGATTCAAATAGATCAACTGCCCATACTGTTGCCTACTTGAGCCCATTAGTTTACTTCCACAAATCAGTTTGCATTGGTCAGTCCTGGAGGATAACATCACGTTAGTTGTGATATCACATTAACAGACATTAGTTACACATCTGCTCAGTGCAGATACACTTGGGAAATAGTCTATAGGGAAATATTTACCTGAGGCTGGTCAAAGTCACAAGCATTTTCAGAGAGAAGAAATATAATAACAATACTGTACATTGTAGATGCAATTAGAGACACATTTTACCTGACTGTCTTATATAGTAATGTAGCAAGGTATGCTATATAGCCTAGGCCTATGTAATAGAAGGTTAACAAACCAGGAACATTCTTTGAGTTTACTATTATGTGACTGTAATTTGTTAAGTCTTTGTACTGTATAAGAGAATCAAAATTAAAACATCAAATTACAAGCAACACAAAGAAGATCTTCTTCTCCAGAATGGTTACAGACTGCAGAATTTTCCCTGTGATGTGGATATTGTTTACAAATTAAGTTAATCATATTACGCCAAAGCTAAATATGGTTATTTAGCTTTGGTAAATATGGTTATTTAGCTTTGGCGTTATATACTCATCCCTATCTAGCAGCAGTATAAGTCAAACATTACATTATGTACCTTCTATTTAATAAGCATCATTAGATGTTTAGTCAGATTTCTTTCTCATTTTTTACATTTGAGAAATCACAGCAGTCTCTTAAAAAACTGTTTTAACTTTTCCTTCATGAGTAGCTAACACAGGTCTCTGCACATATTTCTCTATATTGCATCAAATAAGTTCAAATTGGGCCAGTTTTTGAATCAGCATAAATCTAGCTGTGTTTGTCAGTGCCTTTTCTAGCGCCTCTCTGCTAGCCTTGTTTTGTACTCTTCGGGGAGCTGAGGCTCATGCATAATTAAAGCAGGCTCCACACATAGATTTTCACCATCTTACAAAACAGCACTGCAGCACATATGGGCTGTCACTGGAGGCATGGCAAGAGTACTAAGAGAGCTACTATAATTCTATATAATAGTGTAATAGAATAATTCTGAAGAGCACTTTGACTTAAGAAGACACTTGATTATTTACAGTCATTTCAATTACAGCATGGAGCTAAATTGACCATTTATTGAGTGTCCGTTCTGCTATGCCTCCTGGCTTTCACAACAGATCGTCTTGAATAAAATGTGATTGAAGCTGCCATGTTTTCACCCTTGTGCTTCCCCAAAGAGACTGTGCTCTCATTGGAACTGGGCCCGTCAACACTCATTGGCATGCATTGTTAGCTGTTGGCCTGCTGACGGAGCCCAAAAGGAGCTGTAAACAGGAAGTCTCTGAGCTTTAAGAAATGTAAACTATTATATCATATCATATTCTCTATTGGAGGTATTTATTTTGTGCATTGTAGTGGGCCTTAGAAAAGGATTTGTGAGTAACCCCATGCTTTTTATATCAATACAGAGAGACAAAGAGGTGCACATTTACTAAAAAGGTTCAGAGGAAAATGCAATCACAGTCGAGCCGTGTTTAAAAAAACATGTTTATACTTTAGTGTAATTTAGAGTTTCAACCTGTGTACTATGTAGTCTTCACAGCAGTCACTAATAATGGACTCAACATATGATTGTCATGTTTTCTCAGGGCTCATTCCTCGGTCGTCTGAGACACTTCATAGACATAATCGACCCCAGCACTCTGTTTGTGTCGGAGGTAAAACATCATGATCTGACTACATCTTTATAAGAAATGAATAGTGTCTTTATTATACCCTTTATTTCTTTATTCGAATGCAGATACAGCTACAATCCAGCCTCAAACTTCTTGATGATTTTAAAAATGGTGTTGTTCCTCAGGGAGTTTCTGACCATCATGTGAGTACAGAATACATGAACTCAGATAGGTGTGGAGTAAGTCATTAATAGAGCTTTATATGTTGTTGATATGCAGTTGTGGGAGGCCCAGAAGATCAAGCAGGTATGTACATGTGAAGCTGTCGTGAACATAGGTTCACTGCACTTCACTCTCAGGCCTGGCTCCTTGCAGCATGACCATGATGTCTTGCTCTGTGCGTGCAGGCCATCATTCATCCTGATACAGGGGAGAAGATCTTCATGCCATTCCGTATGTCAGGTATGAGTCCAGATGAAGATCTTTGAGCAGGCGCTGTCCATTTGTTTTTGTTTATCAACTTTGAATCCATGTTTCACTGTGCAGGTTATGTACCATTTGGAACTCCAATAGTAAGTTCCAGTTCAAGTCATACATAGATATCCATAAACACGCTCACATACATACATGGGCAGGATGAAATGAGACTTTAGACTTATTTTGGTCAAAATAAGCTCTTATTCCCTGGTTTCATCTAGGTCATTGGCCTTCTTCTTCCAAATCAGACTGTGCTGTCTACCATTATATGGCAGGTACTGTAACAAAGCTGGGTATTGTACAACCATTGCATTTTTATCCATCTGGAGCATCTAGTTTGCAAACTTCTTTTGTGGCTTTTCAAAGTTTTTAATTGGTATGAAAAGTGAAAAAAAGATCCTATATCATATATAAAACATAACTTTAATTAATTACTTTCTTCCCTTCAAATATAGTGGCTAAATCAAAGTCACAATGCCTGTGTGAACTATGCAAACCGCAATGCTACCAAGGTAAGAACCATGGTAGGCTGTTTCAATGCACCTTTGAGTAACTTTGACCATTATGCATTTGTACAAAAAACAATTACAGTAGTTGCAATATCTGTCTTCTAGCCAACACCCATGTCCAAGTTTCTTCAAGGCTACGTAGGAGCTGTAACCAGTGCTGTTTCTATTGCAGTGAGTTCACCATGTTTCCTATGTTTCCTAATGAATAATTTGAAGATTTGGCTGTGAACTGTAAGACAAAGGTAATGACAAGTTCACACTGTTTTCTGTTTATGATATATTTTGAAGGTGGGTCTGAATGTGCTGATTGAGAAGGCCCACAGACTAAACCCTTCCACAAGAATGATCATTCAGAGACTGGTTCCATTCCCAGCTGTAGGTGGGTTTTCAAAGAGCCATGTTTACCTATTCATAAACACTGGTTGAATTGTATTTGGCATGTTAGAACCAGAACATTTCATTGAACCATTTGTACTGAATCTAAAAATATTCCTCTTGAAAATGTACTCTCTATCTATGTCTTCAGCAAGTGCAAACATCTGTAATGTGGGCCTGATGAGGCACAATGAGCTGTCTGAAGGTATTGATGTACTGGACAGTAACGGCAATGTGGTGGGCTCATCCAAAATCGCTGCGAGACATGTGAGTGACTCTTTGTGCATACTCAGCAAACTTGTTACTTGACTGCATCTAATATGCTCTGCTTTCCAGTAAATTAAAATTGCAATCCTGATAATAGAAAAAATCCATCATTTCCTGCTCTTGCTGTTGTTGAATCTCACAGAAGAGAAAATGAAATCTGTCTCATCACAGTGTTTGAAATGAAGCATGTGCACAATGTTGTGATTATCTTCCCCCAGGCGATAATGGAGACAGCCTTCACACGTGTGGTGCTGCCGATGCCCATCTTTGTCCTGCCTCCAATCATCATGTCCTACCTAGAGAGGTCTCGTGCATTACATGTTTTAATTATATTTTACAAAGAGTCAGTCAGTGGTGTGTATGGATGAATTGCTTATTTGTTGTGGCAAATTTTTTTCTATTGAAAACTCAGAATGTTTACCTTGCCCTTTCTCACTAATAGATGACTATTAGCATTTTTATATACAAGTACTTGAATTTAGGGGTGGGAGATATGGTACAAATATAACATCATGGTTTTTATTTAGCCAAGATTAGGTTTTTATCACTATTAAAACTTTCTTTGAATTTTCTGCCTTACACAGAAGA
>JAVQKG010077180.1:0-26398 GCA_036025885.1 Hypseleotris bucephala
AATCGATACAGTTCGGCGTCCTTATAGGGTCTACGTATCTGCAAAGTTTCAAAGTGATCGGGCATTTCGTTTTTGAGTTATCGCGGTCACACGGCCAATCTGCGGACGCGAACGCGGACGCGGACGGACATTAAAACCATAATACCGCCGAACGCATTGCGTTCCGCCGATATAATTACAAGAGCCCATTTATCATAACACCATAACCATCCTTACTGTGCAGTAAAATAAAGTGCAACCCAAAAACCATACTACTACTCCATGTATGTTATTATTGTCACAGTTTTATTATTTCAATATTAGCCATTACATGTTTCATAGATTAATCAAAAATGATACAGCATTACACGTATGAAATACAAATGATGACAAGACATTAAACTTAATTTTGGCAGGAAATTAGGATACAATGGGGAACGGCTCCATAGATATTTCAAACAAGGCACATCCGCACAATGCAAGTGGAGGTTGTTTTATCTCTAAGTCTAAAGATTGAATATTAGAGTAATTACGTGATAATAAAACGTCTGGCTGCAAACACTCCCTGCTGCAAATCTCCGTGGTGTCTTTGCAGCCTGTTTTAATCGACATTAAGGATGGGTGGGGTTCACACTATGGGACAGCTTACATTACATTGCCAGAAAATTTCAAAAGCGCCTTTGAAAAGACACTGGATTTATGCAATGTATTTGTCCCATCCAAGTGGGTTAAAAGCCAGTTAATAGCAGGAATTTGCACATAAAGTTAAGTACAAATGGCATATATCCAGTTGATAGTGCAGATTTTAGTAACATACTTTTTCTATTTGACCATAACTTTGATCCAGTTGGTGTTGGAGTTATTGAAAAAAGAGCTAGAAGCAATGATAAAGAAAAGGGGATGGTTGCAAAATAAAACCACCGGCCTTTTGGGAGCACAGAAGTATGCAGCTTGCTGGTGTGGTCTATGTACAAGATGCAAGTCTCAGGCCCAAGTTACCAGACTCTGATATGTTTCTATTATTCACAGGAAGTACCATAAAATTTAACATACAAAAAATAGATGTAAAAATGTAGTCTTAAAGCCCACATGTCCAATAAAATGGTTGTTAGTTAGTTGGTGAATAGCATGCAAGAAGCCGTGTAGTGTGAAGCATTAAGGCTGTGTAAATGAGTGTATTTACAATAGGAGTGTCGCAGGTTACCACATGACTTTATAGTAGTATGAAGTGCCAGGTGCATAAGGTGCACATTTGTAGTGTGCCCTAAACACTACAAGGCTGGCCTATAAGTAAACTTATTACATAGCACACTTGCAACATGAGCCCTTTTCTCATGGTTGCATTGTTGATGACAAGACTATTTAAAAATCATTAAATGGTAATTAACAAATGCATATAATGGGAAACAGCGATACATTTTCAAGTGATATCCATAATGGTCCAATAAAGAGAAAAGATAAGGACAATGTGGCAGCATAACTGTTTACGTGAAGCAATGGTGACAAGTAAAAATAAATCCAGAATGATGGCTCAGTATTTTATTTTAGCTTTTACAACACATGCTCTCTGATACTACCAGCTGGTCTGATAGCACATCCCAGAAGCTCTGGATTACTTTCATGTAATTGTTTGTTTCCTTGGGTGTGTTACCCATCAAATGCTTAATCCAGCACTACAGTATCCTGAAGCTTGGGACATGAGGATCTAGTTGCAGGTCAAACAGGGTTTTTTTAACTGTACTAGGGCGTGCCCGGCAAAGACAATAAACACAAGCCTGGACAAGTGAAAACAACAGCCTGCAGAAAACAATGGGACATTTCTATACAGACTTTGAATGGAGCAAGACCTCTAATTTACCCTTTTGAACCAATAGGATACACTGATGCTAGTTGATTGAATCAGGCACAAAACAAATACATTGAGATAAAAGCTAGCACCAGGTGACACCTGTAGTGTTTAGACACTGTAGTGTTTAGTGTATTTGTAAGCAGATCTAATCCACTGGATTAGGTTGCATGACCAAACACCTTCCCTGACCTGCTGCCCCTCTCCCAAAGGACTACAAAGACCTCCTTTGAACCAGGAGGGCCTTTGGTGTGGATTCCCAGCTCCCATTCTTGGATACTCAATAATTTAACTAAAGACCTTCTCTGTTGACCATGTCTTATTATATGGATCTTACAGGGGAAATAATATTGTATATAGAGGGATTTCAGGAAGTTTTAGAGACTACAGGATTTACAGAGGCTGGAGACTAGAAAGAGTAAATGGTCTAAGGGTTATATAAATTCAGCAAAACAATTAGTTTATTGTCATGCTAAGTCAGTTTGCAAGAGTTAAAATGATCACATATAAAAAAGAGGTGTTGTTTTGTTGACAGTTCATACAACCCTGAGGCTGCTGCTGGTTCAATAGTAAACTGGGAAAAGCAAGGCACATTGGCTCTAGTGGTTTGTCAAGTGGCAAGTATTTCACAGGGATTTGACACATACACATGTGTATGTCATCATGCATAATATATCATATCACCATAATGAGGTAAATGTGCTGAATAATGGGATGTACATGCTGTACATATGGACATAGTGGTAAGAAGTATTACAAAGTAATATTCAACTGCAATCTACATGTTTTATCAAATATGAAGGCATATATTTCTATTTTTAAACTGGATTTATTTTAGTGTTTAACCAAAGTTAGTTATTGCATGGTTTTGTATAGTGTGTTTAAAAATCTTTCTCACCCACAGATGGTGGCATGATTAATGCTGTGCTTTGTGTAGTGTAGACTTTGGTTGAGTAAAGTCCTCTATGAAGTCTCTGTTTTCTCCTCAGCTGCTGGTGCCTCTTCTTTTACTGTCTCCTCCACTTTCACCTCCTCCTTCACCTCTACTACTGTCGTGGTGGTGGTAACCACCTCCTCAGCCTCTGCAGTGACCTCCTCAGTGACCTCTGGCTTGACCTCGCCCTCAGCTTTCACCTCGGCCTCCGCTGCAGGAGCTACAGAGGCCTCGATCTTCACTTCAGCTGCAGCAGGAGCTGTAGCCTCCTCCTTCACCTCCTCTTTAGCCTCAGCCTTTGCCTCTGCATTAGCTTCAGACTTATCCTCCTTGACCGGGCTGCTCTGTGCCACTTGGCCCGTGGCTGCGTTCTGGACCTGCTCCTCTTTGGTGTGACTGCGCTGCTCACTAAGCGACACAGCGCAGTAGCCCACCAGCCTCATGTACTCCTCGAAGCCCAGTTTGTTGTCCTGGTTGGCATCCAGCCCCTTGGCCAGGTTGTTGATTGCCTCATTGCTGTCTGTGTCCTACAGTGGACACACAAAGACATGAGACATCCAGCACGATGATGAGTGGTAATTCTAGCTAGACTCTCACTGGTGAAACCTCCATACAGCGTTAGCAAATTACCCTCTTATCAGCGCCTCCATTTACATTATAATACCGATGTATATCACATTACTTCACCCATTCACATACTGTATATTACACCACCATTTGTCAAAGCCAGGCAGGTTCAGACAGTTTGAGCTTATACAAAACTGCTTGGTTCTTTTTGTAGATGGTTATATATTTATTTAAATTTACATAATAATTATTTTCTAACCGAGAGAATGTTTCCGAGCTGGGACTTGACAAGGTTTTGGAAGTCCTTCTTTGAGAGGTTTTCTTTGCCTCTGCTGGACTTCAGGTAGACTTTCACCAGAGTTTGAATAGCAGCCTCCATGACTCCTCTGTATGCAGAAAGGTCACATGTCAAAGCACAGAAAAGCACAATTAAAATTAAAATAAATTTTTGAAAATTATTGTTATGTTTTCATATCATGTGGAAACTACAGTGTATTGTGGCTTTAAAAAACTTCTTAGTCATCGAATGGAAAATCAAACAGACTTTCTTCCACGTGCCGGCCTGGAAGCAGTAGTGAAGGAGGGACAGTGACGTGAAGAGGCTAGCAGCGAGTCTGATTGAGATACAAGCTGTGATGCACAATGGCTGTTCTGATCTTTGATAGGTCACCCAATCTACTCGAGCTGCCGACGGGACAGGTGTCAG
This sequence comes from Hypseleotris bucephala, assembly GCA_036025885.1. Taxonomy (NCBI): domain Eukaryota; kingdom Metazoa; phylum Chordata; class Actinopteri; order Gobiiformes; family Eleotridae; genus Hypseleotris; species Hypseleotris bucephala. The sequence goes on from JAVQKG010077180.1 coordinate 4,033, forward strand.
GGATTACCTAGTACCTGTCTGCAGCTGTCTTCGTCTCCCTGCTGCTATCCATCCACTGTCCCTGAGCCGGGGTTAAATATATATGTTGTCTTACTACAATGGCATGCACTAGTCTGGCCTAAGCATGCAACAAATCCAACAAAATATAAAATTTAGTCTTTTTGAACTTTTCTCTTTGTCAAGCCTTTACATTGTACACATAATTACAGGGTAATGTATTTGCCACCTGTTCTCAGCTACACAATAACAGGGTATTTCTGCACATTCAAATCTAGGTTACATGAAACCAATTAGGGCTGGGCTGTGGGATCTCCAATTATATTAACAAATGGACTATTATACCTTTATTTATACAAATTTTTGAGTTCCTATAGTGATAGGTTAGTAAGATGGGATTATTCTCAAACAGTAATCCTCAGTACTATGGCAACTATTCTGCTAAATTGCCCACACACAACCATGTATTGAGACATATATGATTGAATGACTGCAAAGTTGTTTCGATCAAGATTATGATCAATGCATAACTGAAACGCGGCTACAAGTGTAAAACGTACAGTAGGTAGGTGACACATCCTGGCAAGAATTCCATTCATTGCTGTCTGTGAAGATCACTTAGACAGGAATTTACTAGCAGTAGCTAGTAGTTTGCCCCAAAGCAGTGGAGGGGGTTTACGCTAAAGGCAACTGTACTTTCCTGTCAGCTTCTTTATTTAAATTCTGCTGCTGAGCAAATAACATACGGCTGTTTCTATCGACGACAAAAGACAACTTGTCCCAACAGGATGTCATCCTGTTTAACGCCCCAACAGCAAGTCGGAGTGGTCCTTGTTACTCTGTGTGTGTGTGTGTCTATGTCAAATTATTTATCTAATTTGCTAAAAGTGTATGTCACACTCAAGCACCCACAGAGCAAACAATTTCTCTGCGAGCATATGTGACCAATTAGGACGTGTTCGTGTTAACATCATTATGGGATAAGACACAGAGCTGTGACTGAGTACACAGGCCATTAAAATCTACTATTTCACTTTGACCTACTGATGCCACATAGACAGCTACAAGCTTGCCTTTAGCGATAGATAGATAGATAGATCCATTATCATCTAGACTTGACCATGCGTTTCAACTGAACTAACTGTAGTAGTAGGAACTTAGGGGACTTCTTGGAGTGGTGACACCCTCCTCAGCCAAACTCCTCTTACTCTCCACACTTGTCAATGGCCAAAAACATATTGTCTTTTCTTAGGTGCTATTCTTGTCTATTCTCACATTATTTATTTATCAGCATACTGGTCTTTGTGTGTATTCTTCTTGCCTTCTCCACAACATGCTCTAATTTTGACAAATGGACTCAGGTCAGCTACACACCCACGTCATAGCCTTATATCGTCCCAAACTAATTCTGGTTATTTGTCTTAAAAGCCCCCTTAAAAACCTGCGCAAATAATTAAATATACAGGTCTGGCTAGCTACTATCAGAGGTTTCCCGTTTCCCCCTCTGCAGAGCCCAAAGGAGATTGAGTGTAGCGTTTCCAAATGGGCGAATGTGATACGGTATGTGCGCAGAGTAATGACAATACTACCGCTCGTGTGCCATCAAATATTAACAGAGGAACAACTTAGGTTGTGGCTGTAAATTGCAGTAGAGCAGACGGGACACTAGTGGCTGCCTTTCATGCCATTACCGTGGCTCGGTTTGGCCAGGACAGACGACTAGAGTTTTTGAGCGGCGATGTCAACACACACCTCGCCAGCAGTCAGTGTAAGGGCCCCGCGAGATGAGTTAAACATTTAAACCCAGCGCTAAGATATCGTTCTTTGTGAGCATATTCCTTCAAACACGTACTAAACTACTAGAAAAGTGGCGTAAACTAGGCGCAAAATGCCGATTCAAGGCACAAACCGCAACGCATCTACGAATGATTTGCTGGCGCCCTTCTTGCGTTGCACTTCAATTTTTGATAGGCTATTTCCAATTGATAGGCGACTTGACAACTGATCTACATGAAAATATCAGATATCCTTCCAAGAGAGGGGTATCAGAGACACGGTCAAATGCCATCTAGTAGCCGCTCAATCCAATAAAACCACAGGATTAAAAGAAAAGGGAGAGACTAAAATTAGACGTAAACTGCGTAAAGCAGAGCGGGCTGCAAGTCAATTAATCCGTCATGCACTTCTTTCAGACAGGGGATGGCTCTTGACTATAACGAAACGTGGCAAAAACCCTGAGCAAATGCAAGTGCTTAGACAGCGGGAAAAAAACTTAATAAACTACCCCAAAAGGTACTTTGGACTTACCGTTTAGCGTCTGCGAGACAGGAGAAGTGTTAATTATGTGCGTAAAAGTTAGATAGTGCCCCGTTCTCCGCCTATCTCTGCCGCGTTAGGCCCAGAGAACTTGCCAAACTAGTAGGACTGCAGAATCTCTTCCGCGATTCCGTGATTTTCTTTCCTTAAAACTTTTTCCCCTGACAAGTCAAAAGGGCGTGTACCTGGGAATGGGAGAGAGGGAGTTTTGGGAATGTGGGAGAGCATAGCGTAGAGCGATAGTTTAGATGAAAACTTTATTGTTTAAATTTTGTTTGGCTCGTCGACCAGCTGTTTTGCGTCATATGATTTGCAAAGTTTCACGCCAACTCTAGACAAGGCTTGTGGCTTGGAGCAGCTGCCTGGGGCTTTAGGGACGAGGGGACGGGGAGGTTACTTCATCTATGCAATGCAATGCAGGTTTCAAATCAAAGTCATAAAGAACCAGAAAGCATGTCCTAAGCGCATAAGTGGCGTCCCGCTTACCACATCTGTATGGCACATGTCCCAGATGTTTATTAGAAGTTTTGTTGCATCATCAAATGTTGCGCACAAAGACTGTCACCCAAAAATGGCACACTCTTTCTTAATTTGACAACATTTTGACAATGAACATTTGGCAATTAAAAGGAAAAGGGTTAGTTTTGAACTTTTTATACTTTTTTATGGTGCTGTCTAGTTTTAAAGCAACATCTAAGTAACAATATGCAAGTTTATGACATTGAAATTTTTTGTACTATAGGAAATACTGGATTGGAAGTATGTTTCAGTTATTTTTCTGCATAAAATAACATATTTTCAACACAATTGCACTGTCACTGTAGGCATATGTCAAACCTTTTTCAACTTATTTGATTAAAATGAAAAGAAAGCCTAATTTGGTTCATGACCATCACCACAGGCCTCTGGACAACAGTATTGTACAGCTCAAATAGCAACTGAATGTTTAATAAGTTTTTAGTTACAAATGTTAAAGTAGCCCTATATGCAAATGACCATGAGACAACAAAAACAGCCTTTTACTATAATGTAAATTTTTGGGCACATTTTAGTAGTGTCCATTTGTTAACATTAAAAGCATTACAACCCTTCACACAATGATGTAAGTATGTCAAAGCATTACTACAGCATTTACACACCTATCATAAACTACACAGTGCCCAGCTAACCCAGAGGCTGCTGACTCATGCCCGGTCTGGCCACTCCCACAATGGCACCACAACATGTGCCACTGCAAGACAAAGGTCACATTTTCTTATCCGTTGAAAGATTTGCATTTTCCAAAAGCTGTCCACTGCAGCTTTGTTTATTCTCACAAAATCCTTAAAATTTCACCTCATATATAGTAAACAAACTGTACCACATAACTCTGTCTAGACACCAGAATTAGTGAAAAGCAAGTGTAATACCAAAATGTATTAAGCAGTTTAGCATATCCAATTTAATTAAATGACATAAATGCTTGCTTCAAAGACATGTCTTTTAGGAAACTAAGCCTCAGTGATTGGCAGTAAATAGCATCATGGCTACTTAACGCTTGGGCGGACATCTTTGTACAGTCATTATGAAGCTCTATGAAACAAGATATGCTTTGGACAGTGCAGTAACGCGGATTAGTTTACAAGGCCCCTAAATCAAGACTATAATATAGCAGTGGTGTAATGTGGATGGCTTGACAGGCATGGTACTAAGTGGCGAATGAATGACAGACAAAGTGTGTGAGAGACAATGAAGCCTTTAATTTATATTTCCTTATTCACAAATGGTAAACATATAGAAAATGTGATTAAAATATGAAATTCTTGTGGTTATTTTAGTCAGTGAAGATGCAGCTAGTCCAGTCCTCCCTGTTTGCTGGCCAGTTTCCCAATGAGCTGCCAAAACTCAGAGAAAGTGAGTTCACCGTCATTGTTTTCATCCAGGGAGTTCATGAGCTGGTCGATGGCTCCAGGGCCGGATCCAAGCTGTGGGCGAAGACCAGAAAATAGACCATAGGGATTTAAGACTGAGGGGTGCAACTAGAGTCACTGTTTAGACTGCCCTGCCACCTAATGGTTAAGAGCAGCCGTGGTAAGGATGTTATGGATGAGTTGTACATCTTGTAAAAACATTAATGGATGAAATTAAAAATACACATTTGCTGAAATAAACAGTGTTAAAAGGTTTAGTGGGGGTTTCCTAAAATAAGAAAAAAAAAAGCCTAAAACGGACTGTTTGACCCTGTTCTATGATGTGAAGTATAGGTTGTCTGTAGTCTGTAGAGGCTGGGAGGGATTGAAGTAAAACTCTGCTACTGTTACATAAGTGATAACCCCACACACTTTGATTTGATGTTGCTGTAAAGGCCAGGGGAGGGACGAAAGTACAATAATGAGCATGACAGATTATCTACTTTACAGGGAGAACAGAGTCAGGTAAAGAATTTTTTAAATTAATTTGATATTTTGGGAAAATGACTACACATTCAAATGTAAAACTTAATCAGCACTTAATCATGATCTCTTAAAACATATAATTAAGCCTACTATAAGGTTAATATTATATCTCAACAGTATTGGCATTTATTTTGAACTATCTGTGTGAAATAGTGTGAAATGTATTTGACAGTCATGGAAAAAAGTGAATGCAGTTGAATTTACTCATTGAATATTATCAAAAACCATTTAAACCACCAAATGAAAAATAAAAATCTACTTTATAAATAAGACTTAACAGTACCTTGACAAAGTTTGGCAGCTGATTGCTAACCAGATTTTGGAACTCATCTTTGCTCAAAGTACTGGCAGATCCATCTTTCCCAGCATACGTCTTGAACTGGGAGACCAGGGTGGAGATGGCAGCTTCCATGATAAAATGTAACCTAGAAATAAAACAGAAAATACACTGAAACATCAAGAGAGAGATTAATGTAGGAAATATTACAACCAGTACCATCTCACCTGTTGAAATACAGCGTGGATGTGGCAAGATCCTTGTCCCTCCAGTCTCCTTCACCTGTTTTAGTTTATATACACTTCTCATGCAGCATCAGCGGAAATATTTTGACCCTCTTCTCCCTCATACTTTTTAGATCTAAAAGATTACAAGTAATGATAAGAATCTCAAACCTAAGCTCTATATAAACAACTTGACCAGACTGTCCTTCAAATATAAGGCATAGGTGTTAATTCTAGTTAAGGCTGAACAAATCATCATCAAAACTTTATCTTGGACAAATTCATGGTCCATAGCATAAAGTGGCTGAACAAAAAAACTTTACATTCTCAAATACTGAATATTTTAATGAATGTGACAAAAAGGTTAAAAAAACGGTTTGTCCAAAGGGTGAGGAGAGGGAGTTGAGTACCACTGCCTTTGCAAACTTGTCAGCACTGTAGTGTATCGATTTAGAGTTTGGCATTTTGTGTTGTTGGCTAACAGATTGCATTCTTTGAAAAAATCTTGGATCCAAATGTTGATCTGGACCACTTCCAAATTGAATCAATTGTTCCTTGTGTCATTTCTGACCTTCCCAGAGAATTCTGTCCAAATCCATTCTGTAGTTTTTGGGTAAACTTGCTAACAGACAGACAGACAGATGAACAACCAATAATGAAAATATTACCACCTTAGTGTAGGTAATCAGTAGTGGGCCATGATAAAACTGAATAGTTGAGGTCCCACAATCAGACCAGTGAGAACTACAACAATAGATGTTATCTTCTGTAGTGAGTACACACTTTGACTGTTCAGCAGAAGCCTATAGGACAAAAACAGTCCAGTTTGTCTACAGAGCAAGTCCTTGATACTGACAGATAAGATCTAAGTCAGCCCACTCTAATCAAGTGGATGAATCATGCATGTGTAAGCACTAATTAGTTTATACAAAAACATGACTCACAGATTGGGCTTGAGCATACACACTAAACTACAGTGAACTCAGGTGACGTCTTTGCAGAATGTAAAGAACATTGCTTACATTCCCCTTCATCATCAGCGTATGAGGTCAGGGCCTAAGCCGCACTGCAGAATTCACATAGAGGACTGTGGGTGTTCTGAGTGTACTCAGAACAGAGAGCCTGTAATCTGGATGTAAATATTTTAGCTCGGCCTTAGAAAACTGAGATAATACATGCTTGACGTGCCAACGCTTCCACTTCCTCCCAGTGAGTAACATGTCACACATTTGACACAACAGGTATTGCTCTAGATTAAACACACTACAGTATATATACACAGTAGTTTCAAACAACTACTTTTGACATTATTTTTTATTGTGATAAATCTTGTAACACTACAGTGCTCATCAAACAAAAAAGCTCTACATATACAGTACATATTTAAAAGGTGGGAAAAAAGTTTCTACAAGAGGCAAATGCAGATGAAAAAAGTATTACTATAAACTATAAATCTATGAATTTGTTCAGAGATCAAATACACCTACTTTGCTAAATCAAAAAGACCATAGTGTTGTCCAAAACATACAAAAATAACAATTCAAATCTTTTGATTTTGGCATTTTCTTTCCATCCCTTTGGTCTAAATAAATTTGAAATTAATTTTTTCTTCTGTACACACACAGCAGAGAAGACATTTTAAACAAATAATAGTTTTGATATCAATGACATTCACTCTGCCCAGACAGCAGTACCATTTCATGTAAACTTACATTATTGATAATTTTACTCACGTGAGCAATTCAATCATGGACCTCCCATGAAATCTAACCATAATTATAAAGGCACATAAGCAGGAGCTGGCAAACTATAGAGAAACCATACCCACAAAAAATGTGTACGGCCTACAACAAACAGTTCCTAATGAAAAAGAGAGACAAAGATTAACAATAAATAAACACAAACTCAATTTAAATAATTGAAAATTATCAAGCAACAATCAAAAACTGTCATTACGCCTCATGATACACATCTAAACAATAACAAAATTGTGGGGAAAAAAAATCAAACATATTCTATAGATCCATCTTAGGGTTTTTTGTTTCAATTCAGTAAAGATTTCAAAAGCATTCAAAACAACAACAAAAACTATTGAAAACAACAATGTGCAGAAGTTGCTACAAAGAATAAAAATACTGGTTTGGTTGCCAATCTCATAAAGTTACATTTAAAATCCATTGAAGGGATTCCTCTAATAAACTCTGGTGTTTCATTCTTATGTTCTGGGATACCCAGTAAATATTCAACATGTGTTGCAGATCCCCATGGCTACATCACAAAACAAGAATGAAGAAAACTAGTGTTGTCTAAAAAACATAATCAAAGCCAAGACAGTAATTAAAATATGAAACAAAGATGGTTGAAACTGTTGCAGTGTCCTGAAGCGTTTGTAGCCGAGTTGGGAGCTCTATAAACCGGTTCCAGGTTCAACACATTTGCTGAGAGCCGGCAGTTGGAGACACACGACTGTGAGATCGAGAAATCAAACGCTCAGGGGCTTTTTAAACTGTGTCAGCTTGTCCAATATTCAGAAAAGTGGCACTTACACAAAACTAGTCCAACTCGATTCGGTCTTAACAGTGAGAACAGGGACCTGGTCCTGTGGGATTAGGCTGCCATGCAGCACGCTGCAGGGAAAGTGTACCAGTAAAAATAACTGAGCATTTGTTCAAACCTGCAGAGGAGGCTGTCCCATGCAAGTTAAAAATAATATTACTGTAATAAAATGCCAATTCTTGTGTAACTGACAACAGAATTTACTCTGTAAAACAATCTGAATACATTAAAAATAAAAAAATGGCAATTTTCATTAAAATGTTGACCCTTGTGTTTGTCTATTATGAACTGTCACATGCACTACTCTGAAAACACTATAGAAGGTAAATCTACACAACACATTACGGAGGGACTATGCATTAGGAGGCATGACCTGACGGAGGTAGGTAACGATAACAACTAAGTCCAAAATGACAAGCACAAGTCTAGCTTATATAATTACAGACTCTGAGGGATATACATTTGATATGACAGGGAATAGACTTTTTTTTCAAATACACAGCTCCGAAAAGCAGAGGGTAGGCAACAATGTCTGATTGAACCCACAGTTGTTCTTGTAAATGTTAGTGTTTAGTGATTTCCTTCCCCTCTTTGTCCGGTTTGTTTAATTTAAGCTGTGGCAGCAAACTTCCACAGAGCTTCTCGTTCAAACTCCTCCATTGCCTCCTCCAGTGAATCATCTTTGTGCCCTTCCAGGACGTCTACTGCGTCCTCCAAGATGTCCGCCACATCCTCTGCAAAGTCACTGAACCTCATCCGGTCGTGAATGAACACACCGTCCTCAAAAAACTGTGCGGTCAGTCTGCGAATCTTATCTTTACCACTAGAAGACAAGGAATCGTCCAGTTTGCTCAAATATCCTTCTAGAAGCTCCTCAAATTCAGAAAGCTCCACTGGATATAGCTTTTCCTTTGAGGCGCAGTCCTCCACCGAGCTGCACCCGAGCTGGGGACGGATGTTGCGGTTTAGCTTCTGCTCTTGGTCTCTCCAGAAGTCGTGTTGGTGAGGTTTTTGGTGATGCTGGTTTTCATGGGTTTTCTTACTAGATTTGCTGTGCCATGGTTTCTCCTTCCTCCTCTCCTCCCGGTCCATTCTACGCTCACCTTTCTTCCGCTCCCACTCGTCCTGGCTCTTCCTCCAAGCCTCTTTATGAGAGTTTTGTTTTGAAGACTCTTTTTCTATCTGTCCACCGTCTTTTTTGTGTTTCTTGTCTTTCTTCTCCTCTTTTTTCCAGTGGTTTTTGTCTTTGTTGCCCTTCCATTTGGACTCCTCTGGCTTCTTCTTGCCCCACTTGTCCACCTGCTCCGAAAGCCTCTTCTGAATCTCTGCCAGGTTGTCCCTGATGTGTTTCCGATCGCTGCCGCCATGTTTTTTCATTATCTCCAGCCGTTTCTGGCTTTCTTCCAGAAGGACTTTTTGTCTTTGAAGTTCTTCTTTCGGGCTCTTCCTCTCAGGACCAGCGGGCTTTAGGTTTGTGGGACCTTCACTTGCACCGGGCTGGGGGGCTGGTGGTGGTGAGGGAGCTGGGGCGACTGTCTGTGGGACTGTGGAGGATGAATACGTAGGTTAGATATACAGTTGGGTTTTAAGACTAGATGAACTTCAATAGCTATGAACTGAATAAAAAAAACATTGTGTCTTTAAAACAATTAACCTTAGTAGTCTGCGGTAATGACTGCAATGGTGTATCTTAAAATAAATATTTTCACCAATACTAGTCTTTTAAAACATAATCTCATATTAATAAATGCTACAACATAGTGTGGTATAAGCAGTGTATATGGAAGGTGATCTTATTATAGTTAAAGAAAATAGTCCTCCAAGATGACAAATTAATATTAATATAATGTATACTTTAAAATGACTAAAAATTAATACATTATCTATTTACTTCTTTTAGCATTTTTACACCATATTTAACAGTGTCACCTGTTCTTATTTTAAATGCCACTATTATAATTTTCCACTGTTTCGTGTCTATTTTGTTTCTAGGCATTTAGGCAGTTGCCTTTATGTTGTACCTGTGAGAGCACTTAAATCCGTCACTCGTGCTCTTAAAGTCTCCAGCTCTTTCTTCAGCTCGGGCAGCACCAGCAGCTCATCCTTCAACTTTACATTTTCGTTTTCGAGATCGACTTTCTCCTTTTCATCACCGCTCACCGCCACCATCTTCAGGGCCAGGTCCAGTTCTTCTTTTTGAGCCTAGCGCATCCAGAAAAATCGAGTTAACCTTAAAGAAACTTTATGTGCTGAGGCGCAAAATTAAATATGTCCATTAGAAACATTGCATTAAAATGTCTGGAAAGGGCAAACAACATCATTACCATCAATAAGACTGTTGTACTGACCTTTAGTTGGGCCTCAAGCTGAGCAATTTGTTGGTTTTCTTGTGTGAGTTTATCCAATAGCTCTTTCATTTCCTTTGGATCACCACTAAGCCACTCCTGGATAAAAACAATTGGCAAACAAATAAAAATAATTTCTAAAATAGCTGCATCTTTAGAGGTATTTAAGCCAGCTTTTGTGTGTAAAATCGACACGTAGTGATTGAGTAATGAGAGGGTAACAGACCTGGCTTTGTTCACCATCGCTCACTTCGGGGCCATCAATGTCACCTGTCACAAAAGAAAACAACATCTCTCTTCACAAGTACTAAAACACCACTCACAACACTGAAGGATGCATCTGTTGTGAAATGCCTTCTGCAGACAGGGCCACAACTGTGACTTTTGGCATTTTATTTTTGAATTTTATTAAATATTTTATTATTTTTTTCTGTTCTTTGACCTCTCATTTTCTTACAACAACAAAGTTACATTTTCCTGTCAACAAAGGCACTTTTCTGTTGTCTGCATGAAGTCTAAGGTCAGATAAGTGCTTGAACAATTGTAAGTCATAGTGAGCGCTCAGAGGCTTACACAGCTGTCTTATCTTCAGTGCAGGACCTGCTATTATCAAGGCCAGAGATTAAACCTGTTAGCATATAGCCTCAAATCATGATATCTAAAATCACACAATTAGGGATGTATAATCATATTATGTAATGCAGCAATGTGTAAGGATGTATCAAAGCATAATAGAAGTCACTGAAGTAAAGGTATACAGGATGAGCAAGACCTAATTATTAGAGCTTACCAAACTGCACTTACCAAACTGCACTTTAACTAAAAAAACATGACAGCAAAATATTTAGTAGTTTGATCATTTGATAATATGATAAATATTTTGATCAGGGATGTTTATATACTTTGCTGTTTTGTTTAATACAAATGGACTATGACAAACACTCACTAGTGTTGAGGCTGTTGAATAGAATTTTTGTTGTAAATTTTGAGGCCCAACCCAGTCTTCAGAGACCACTCTTATAACAGTTAACAACATGGCCAATAACAAATGTGATGACCCATTGCAAATGAAAGAGGCCAATTTGGTCTAGAAAGCCTGCTGTTTGGGACCTTTAACTTTAAATATTCAAAAAACAATGGTACAATGGTTTATTGTACAAGATAGTATAGATCTGAATGTATAAACAAAAAGCAGTGCCTGTTTGCCAAAGCAGAAGCAATCTACTAAAAGAGAACTGACCTGAGAGGAACAGGGATCCTAAGAACAGCAGGATCACTCCAGCTGCGATGCACTTATTCAAAGACAGCCACGGCTTTTGGTCTTTCTTGTCCTCGACTTTAAACTCAACTTCTTCCTCCTCTTCATCCTCCTCTTCATCAGATGTTCTAGGTCTTTGTGCCTCAAATGATGGCACATTTCTCTGTCTCAGTCCATCATCAAAGGTGTCTCCAGAGTCAAAACTATGGGATGGCTCTAAATGGGGGAGGATGTTTGACAGAACTTTTAATTATGAACATAGTAAATGTCAGACTTAAAATATCAAACCATTTGTAAAAACACAAGCAGAGAAGCTAGAGTGTAAACAGTATGTAAAAATGTCTACCCTGACGCTCCTGGAAATGTATGACATTTTCTTTCTAAATTATGACAACAGTAATTTCACGCTTGGCTGTTTCTCATTTTCTCAGTGGGAAGCATGCTTCTCTGTCGTGTAGATAAATCACATTTAAGTTTCCAGCGTGCCTCGGATATGAGACGTGTTTAACAATCCTTCCACAAGAGGGCTCTCATTTACTGCTCTTATCTGTGAGTGCTAATTATAAGAGCTAGCTACTTTATGGAGCTTCAAGTTATAAAACAAGTGGAGATTAAAAGCCCTCAATTTATTACTGTGGAGCATTTGAGTTGTGGGAATAGGAACAATTGTAATTTGTGGTTGTCTGTGCTGGTTATTTAATATACACAGCCTTATATTGGTGTTCATATTATATTTTTTTAATCAGAACAAAAATGTAATTCTTTAGCATTTTGAGGGAACATCATTAAATTGGACCACATAGGTTAGTCTTCACTCTCCATGTGCACCAATGTTTTCCATGCAACTAACAAAGAACTAACAAGAACTAACAAAGTCTGTGATGAAGAAATAATCAGTTAATCCCTGTTTGCCTGATCAGTATAGTTGTAACTGGGACATTTTGTGATTATGTTTGACTTGATTATGTTTGTATAATTTCAAACCAAAATATTGCTTGTCATATCTTCGCCTATATCATGGTCCCTTTTTGCGCCTATGATTTTTTTTTTACCTACAGTACATATTACAGTAATGTCTGTATTTGCTAGCTCCATACCTGGTTCCTCTTCCTCTTGCGTTAGCAGCTCTGGGATCTCCTCTATCGCCTCTTGTTCTACATTCAAATCCCCTGCCTCATCAACAGGGGCTGGACCAGGAGTGACTTCACCATCAGCGGGACATAGTGGCTCTTCACTCTCTGGGACTGCACTTGGCGGCTCTGTGCTTTGTGCTATTTCTTCTTTCTGACTGTCATCGGGTTGGACAGGCCCCGGGGTAAGGGTCTCTATTAGGACGTCCAGCTCTGGCTCTTCTGTACAGATGGGAGCCTCCTCTGCTGGCATCTCACTAATAGGACCAATGTCGGAGGGTTCATCAAAAATCGGAATAGCAGAGACGGGGGTGTCAGTCATGCAGCACACCTCCGGTTCGGACTCGAGCAGTTCACAGGGTGGTATCTCAAGAGGAGTCCCCAAATCAAGGTTAGTGACGAAGGGGGTGGCGTAGAGGTTTTCATTGTCACTGGGCGAACTGGCAACAATATCATGGATAACAGGAGGCTGGCTCTCCACGTCCACCTCCGGAGGGTCGAAAGTGTGGATCGGGAGTGGGCTGATCCGGGATGGACTTGATGGGATAGGCCCCTCACTTGGCTCAGGGCTGGTCTCTTGACAAATCTGGACAAAACAGATGATTTTTTATATTATTTAATATGCACGTTGACTTTTCTAACACTATAACCACACTAATAAATGTTTTTATATTAAATGCAAATTTATGAATATCTGAAGAAAGCTTAGACGGGCAGGTAAAGAGTTTTGGTGAGCATTTTGCGGTAATGTATAGGCACAAAATCAATGACATAGTCACAATAAATTATAATAACCTGAAGTATTTTGAACACACACAGTCACTGAGGTGGATTATTTTTAATAGTACCAACCTGGTGGCCCTCCTCAGACAGGACAGTTTCTATGGGAATGTCAATGTGTTTGAACTCTGCAGCGGCTCCTGTAATAAAACCCACACAATGAAGCATAGGGAAGTATATTCATTCTCAGTAACACAATAAATGTTGCGCTACAATGCTAACTACTGTTTAAGACAATACCTCCCAACTCCTCAGAGAGACTGGGGACGTCCCCAAGACTCTCTGTGCCATCATCCACAGGTCCAACACTCTCAACAGCTGCTTCCTGTGACAAAGACAACAACAATGTGTTAGAAAAGATGGACATACAAAACACTACATTGACCTGAACCAGTTTTTCTAGTCATTAGTTTTTTTTCCTTCATCCTGCAAAAGAAGGTTGAGAATGTTCTAGTGCTTCTGATCTGATGACTAAACAGTTTGACCAAAGATTCAATTCTCTCTCTCTCTAACATTTAAACACAATTTAACAGAAAAAGTGACCTTGTATCAAATTTGAACATTTGAATTGAGGATATGCTGTGAACACCCCTTTCAAAACTTTTTCAATTTGGTTTCAAAAGCCAAGCTGTATTGACATGTATCTGTTGATGTCATGCTGTATTGTCTTGTTATTAACTGTTGCAACACGTCATCCTTCCTGTAAATATACAAAGCCCATAGTGTGTACCTTTTCTCTATTCATATTGGCTTTATTTGCATTCGGCTGAGTCATGACTTGGTAGCTACTATTGAAACAGGCTCCAGGATATTATTTTGGGAGGCTCAGGAGCTGCATGCACAAACCTGTAATGTGTGGTGTATTCACGGGACACGGACATAAAAAAACACGAAATAATCTCCAGGCTCATACAGGGCTCTAGACTGGTTTCCTGAGCGAGTTTTGTGGCCTCACCTCGGGGGAGAGGAGGGTCCAGCTGTTGGTGGAGGAGCCAGTGCTGCCTGTGCTGTTGCTGTGGTCAGACATTGCCCTCTGCAGGCTCAACGAGGCACAGCACCGGAGGGATCAGCTTTATGCTCTTTTCTGCAGACGACGACAAAAACGCATCATTAGGAGATCAACGTAATGCTGCACAGTTAATGCACCAGTCATAACTATGATGTAAAATAACAAAATGTGCGTTTGCAAATCCTGTGCAGCACTGACGCAGCTAGGCCAATAGCTAGTTGAAATATAGCTACATAACCAAAACGACAAATGCGTGTAATTTGCAGCAACATCTGAAAAGCCAATGTGTTGACAAGCATGCTGGAACAAATGCTACAAATAGGAAACCGTCAGTCGTACAGTATAGTGCATAATGCACGGTATACACGGGATAAAGGGCCGATTGTCGCTGGTGCATCTTATGTAACTGTGATGGCATCCATAACAAACTGCATTTAAACAAAAGGTTTAGTCACAAACAGCAGGACTGTATTTTTCTGAGCTTACTAAAACTAACTAAGCATTCCTCCAAACTAAGCCATTTACTCACAGCCTATCTGTGCAGCTGTTAAATGACCAAAAATGGACAAACCTACCAGACACACAAGCAAATCTTTGAATCGTGCTGAATTTAACAAGAAAGCTTATCATACTCACTTATCCACCTGCACGTACGCGACAACGTGAGGCTTTTAATGTCTCACTGAGGCAATTTAGAGGACTGTGACTGTTGTGGCAACCAATCTCAAGGTTCACCCATTAAAGGTAAACAAAGGGATGATGGCTTTAGGCTGACTATTCCAACTCTTCCGCGTTTTCGACAAGGCCCCTACACTTGCTAGCTCCTCAAACATAAGCCCAAATGCAGGTAAAACACAAACCGTATAGCAGAAATCACTAACGCGTCTGTACCTTAGTTGTTGGTTGTGTTATATCTTCCAAATTGTAGATGAAATCCGCATGCACAACGCTGCTCTCTTCCCGTGAACTTGGGAACTTTGGGAATTCCAGGCTGCGTCCAATCAACGCGCCTCTTGTCCAATAGAATTTCAGGAAACACGTTCTGAGCCCGCCCTCGGACCCGTGTTTGACCAATCAAATTAAAGTGTCGTGTTAGAACGGCACACGAACGCCTCCTTGTGATTGACGTTCGCAGGTGAATGTGGCAGGTGATTCATCCTTGGTCTGGAGCTTATAATAATACAACTTCATGTGTGAAACTAAGACCTAAGATGCATGTGTGCACGTATATATACAGGGAGAAGAGGATGCCAGGCCAGCCACACACTGACACGTCTGCTGATCTATATTTGACGGAGGGACTTACCAAGTGGACAACCCCCTTGCTACCTACTGGTCAGTAATTTCATCAGCTGGCTCCTTGTCTTCCATAATTAGCCTGTTAACCGTTGTATCTATCGCATATATGTTTTCATATGGCATATTTGCAACAAGATCCCTTAAAAACAGTTGTCAACCATGATAATTATGGCAGAAAATATGCCCTCATACATTTTAGCAAAACAAACTAGTTGTACTGTCACATAGGCCTACATTTATTTTTAATAATTCTTTGTTTTCATTATACAACCTGCAGCATTATTTCTTTAACCAGTCTTGAAACTAAACATAACAACTAAACAGTAATTACAATGACAACTTTATGATAGTGTTTGGTCTCCACAGAATGTCTTTCAGGGTCCTGCACTCCTCAAAACAAAGAACAGTAAGCCATGGGATTGTGTTAAGCATAGGCCCATTGCCATTCATAGCTATTTTACAAGCAGACAGGAACACACAAGTACACATATATGGCCACTAAGATGCAAAGTAAATACAACTATCTTATTAAGTTGGATGATGACGTATGCATTGTGAATCTATTATAGTATGCATACAAATCTGTAATATGACCTTATTATTTGCCTTCCAAATGCTATATTGGCAATGTGCATACCTACAGGGACAAATATGTATTGATTCTCACACATTCCCTTTGCCAACTTTAAACAATAACATGTTTTTCAGGTCAGGTTCTGTTGGAAATAGTGTGTAAAGGGTTATTTCACTAGAATTCAAGAAGCCGGAACGGTTATGGTTATGTAACTGTTTCCTCACAATAATCCGATCAACCACATTCTTGAAAGAATATAACACAAATGCTTTGTTGTACAATTTAAGAAAATTATAAAACTGGTTCTTACATCTTAACCTTTTTGTAATAGTGTATCCATGCTTAAACCTACCGTTAGTCAACTCATTACATGGAGTCTTATTTGTTTTTGTTTGTTTATTTTGAGCTTTATATTAGTTATGCATAACACAAAACGTTCAAAGTAAGAGGAAGAGGCGGATTGGAGAAGACTCTGAGAATACTAGAACATAATTGTTTGAGTATAATCCAGAGTTATGTAATAGTTAGATGAAACTGTGTCATGTTTATTTACTTTAATCCTGGGTCAAGATGTTTTTACATTACCACGCCCACTCTGGCCAATCAGATTCCAGTTTAGCGTTGCGTCAACATTCTGCGACGATAATCTGAGCCAATAGCGAGAGAGCTTTGTGATCCAGTGGACCAATGGGAGGAGACGAGGGGATTTTGAAAAGCGGTGAAAGCGGTTCCCGACACATTCAGGAGGGAAACAGTACGGGAACACTCCACTTTTTTGGTCAGGATCCACTGGAGTAAGCTCCACATTCGTGTAAGTACTTACATAGTATATATATCGTTATATCGTATAAACAATATACATGTATTTTTCGCCTTTTGTTTAATCGCGTTTATTGAAAAGACTGAAATCATTTGGAAGATACACGTCTGATTGATTGACGCGTAATTCACAAATAATATATGAAATTACAATCTCAAAGACCATTTAAATGTTTATTTACTCTGTATTTCTATTTTTAGGATAACATCATGTCACACAAACAGATCTACTACTCAGACAAATACGACGACGAGAAATATGAGTACAGGTGGGTCTGACATGTTGAAGTGTGCTCGCCGTGGTCCGTTGCAACACATGTCTCATGATGACAACAAGTGCAGTGACTAATAGCGTCTTATTTGTTCATTTCAGACACGTAATGCTGCCGAAAGACATTGCCAAACGTGTGCCCAAAACCCATCTAATGTCCGAGTCAGAGTGGAGGAATCTGGGGGTCCAGCAGAGCCAGGGATGGGTTCACTACATGATCCACCAACCAGGTATTATATGTTTTTAGATTACTTTGAACAAATGGAAATGTATATATCAAGTAACATAATTGGTGCTGTGCCAACAATTGAAATCTTTAAAATATTTTGCCTTGACTTTAGAGATTTTACCTATAGCTTTATCTAACTGTCATAGCTAATTTGAGACTAGGGATACCGATACTGGATCAGATATCGGTGAATCAGTTAATTTAGCTGATACTGGAGCTAATATCATTTATTGTACATAAGCCTTCATTGAGCAGATAAATAATGTGGCATATTGCATTATATTACATTGTAATTCACAAATGACAAAAGTGAGGATGTTATATTACTTTGGAGGTTTATTATTTCTGATGGTACAAAGTTAGAAAAGTCTTTTGTTTTTCTATTAGTATCACTGGATATTAGGATTAATCAATCCACAAAGCCGAGATATCGGCGTGTCTCTTTTCAAGACCATACTTTATATGGTATGTCGCATCCTATGTTGACTGAAATGAAGTGCATTGATGATTATCTAAACTTGAGTTTCAGTTTGTAAGTATTGGGTTTAAGCATTTCAAGTATTGCTCATGAGGACGCATGATATTTCTTTTAATTGGTTTTAATTTTTGAGAAGAAAATCCGTACCACAACAAATTCAGTGTATTTGCAACCTCTGATCAACAAAGCTATACTAGAAACTTGCCTACTTTGCATAGTTTCAGGTGAACCTTATCCTTGACTGTTTAATCAAGTACGATGTGTAATCAGTGGTGCGTCCCATTGTAATCCTGACTACAAAATCACATCAACTGAAACTACTATCTTAAGGCAGAGATTTGCAGTAAACATTTCACAACCATATGGTCAGCAGGGGTCTACCACACCCTCTATTGAAGATGGGTCACTGGTGTCAGATCTCCCCCCCCAAAAAAAATCAAAGCTTCAGTTAACATATGTCTTTGGCTTTAAATGACACACCCTTGTTTGTCTTTCTCCTAGAGCCCCACATCCTGCTCTTCAGGCGCCCCCTTCCTAATCAGAAGTAAACAACTGTATCACTGGGTCAGCCCATCTTGTCTCTCTTGAGGATTGGATCATGCTGTCTAGACCACCCTAATCTTGTATTTGGGTTGATCTTGTTGATACAGATGAGAACTATTTTGAACAATGTGGTTGAGGAATGAAGTATGTCTTGAAGGAAACATCATCTCCTTTTATTGGACAAGATTTCTACATGTTTATCACTGTCCACATGACGTTTCAATCAACTTGCACTCTTGACTTTTGACTTGATGTATGTGTCCCATTTGCTGAACCCGCTTGGATACTCCAGCTTTTAAAAACATGAATTATAAGATGTGGGGAGTGAGGGAAACGTGTTTAACATGAGTTCTTAAGGTTGCTTTCTTGGTAAGGCTCTGTCATGCAAAGGTTGTCAAAATAATTGGTTACTTTGGCTCAGCATAATCCACCTGCAGTTTTAAAAGTGACATGTTGCTGCTCTGTTAAAATGCGTATTGACATTTAACAATTCTTTGTCATGTTTCTTTATAGACTGTCAGAGTCACATATTTTGGCTTCTTTTAAAACTTATTTGTCGAGTCTCACTGTACCAGTAAGCAGCTCAGTATTTATGAATGTGTTGCCCTTTCTGAAATAAATGTAACTTTTCTTATCATTTTTTTGTGATTGCATTATTGTGACTGCTGTTCTAAATGGTGTCAAGACTGAAAAAGTAGTAGTTTAGGTAGGGTAGTTTCGCAAATGATTATTAAAAAGATAGTCAACAATGACATGAAAACCCTAAAAGCTGATTTTTGACAGTGGAAATGCCAAGTTTCCTCAAATGACAAAACTGTATTTGACAGAAATACTGGAGTAGAATCATTGAAATGTCAACAATGACAGTCTTACACTAAAGTGCATAATGTAGTGATTTAAATTCAGATTTTGCTGACGAAAGTCATCTAAGTTTACACTTTGGCCTCTAGGGGGCACTACAACACAACTGAATTTGCCATCTATCAATTTATTTTAACTTGCTCATTGGACACTGGTCAGATTGTACTATAAAACATAATTGAAGCCTCTTCATCTGTATATACTTATACTTCTGTATTTCTTTTTTCACGTTACATTTCTCATTGTTTCTGATTTAAAAGATGGTCTGGGGAAAAATCACCTGCCCCAGATGCTCAGACCCCTAAGCTCTTCCACACCACGGGTAGTAACTGCGCAACTTTGGAAACTGCAGGTAATGGAGGACAAGAAATATTTTGTGAATAGCAGGAGGATTTTTTTCTTTCTTTGGGCGATTTATGGGAAATTTTGCAATCATAATCACTATGCTCTGATGGTCTGCAATCAGGACATCCTGCTGAGAAACAGACATGTGGAGGAGAAAAGCTTTCACCAGAGGTTTCTGCAAATCATGCTGAAAAATGGCTCCAGTTTGAACCATTTAAATTATAATCTACAACTGAATTTACAGCAGAGATGCTTTCAGCAAAAATAAGATGATGACGCCAGCTTGCCATAAAACCACAATGACAGCTCCCTGACTGTGAGCCAGTTTTCTGGTGCTTCAATGTTATGCCAAAGTACCTTAGCGATTACTGACAGTGGTGGCCAAGTACTGTATGCTACTTTTGAATAGTAACTTTTATGGCACAATAGCTACAAAAACTATAGGAAAATAATTAACCGTGCAGATAAACAACGAATTGCAACAGTTTTGTAAATAGAAAATATAGAAAAAAGTTTGTAAAACGTTAATGCAATTTTATATCATTCTAGTCGTAAAGGACATGGTAAAAAGTGAGCTAGTGATTAAAAATAAACACCCTTTTTTCATCATTTCAAATCATCATCATTTGTGTCATTAAATTACCTATTTACTATGTTTGGTCTTCTTCACACAACCATCACATATGACTGTCTTTTTACCTACTACCGTATGTGATATGTCTGTTTGAGTTAGTTAGTCCAGGAAAATATAGTGAAGTAAATATCTTCACTGGGGCGGCAGTGGCGCAGTGAATAAGGTGCTCGCCCTGCAACCGGAGGGTCGCCGGTTCGAGTCCCCGTCTGAGCGCACACTGTCGTTGTGTACCTGGGCAAGACACTTAACCCTAATTGCCTATGAATGAATGTGGTTGTGTGATTGGTCTTTGGTGGTGGTTGGAGGGGCCGTAGGCGCACAATGGCAGCCACGCTTCCATCACCACTAGTGTGATTGTGAATAAATAATAAAGATGTAGCGCTTTGAGAAAGCCATGTGGCATTGAAAAACGCAATATAAATTCAAAACTATTAAATTAATGAAATATCACCCACCCCCATATTTTATTGTTGGTTTCTAAATGGTCAAACATCTCAGCTTGTACAATTTCTACATACTGGTTCTTTTCTGATACCCCGAGTCTTGTCACAGTTGTCTTTTGCGTTCATTCCTAAACATCAGTGTAAAAGCGTTTTGGTCTGAGGCGTGTGAGACAGCTCCTTCAAAAAGCACTTATTTAGAACAAGCAATTTCACAGACCCTCACCACCGACCACCGTGACAATACTGACCCACGCCAGGCCAGGCAGACAGGGCTACGGAGGTCTATCAAGGTTTTCAAAGATGAAGGAGATTTGTGTTGTATGGGGTTTCAAGTGTGGTAATAAACAAGTAATAAACAATTAATACACAGGTTAAGATATAGTAATTATGGTTAATTATCAAGTAGTTTTTATGTAATTAGCCTTGTAATTCCATGCAATGTATTTAGCATGGTAACAAGATAGAAGCATAATATGGAGTAACAAAGTAATTATGGGTAATCTATGGTTAGGGTTAGGATATGGGGTAGGAGTAATGACATAGAAATTACTTACTAATAACTAAAATTACAACATTGTTTCATGTTTATTACTTGTTTATAACCACCCTATTAACACATTATTACCATGCTGTAAAGTAAAGTGCTACCAAGATTTCTTTTCCTCACTGCTAGCGAACTACCCTCTATTTCTGCTTTAATCAATCAGGTGCAAACAAGGTCTAAGGAAGAACTAAAAGGGTCTAAACCTGAATAATATCAGGTCTAAAGCAGAACTAAGACAGGACTCAACTAATGTCATACCAGAAGTAAACTAAAACTAGAAAACACTTCTCCCAAGGAAGCAGTTTTCCCCATATGCACTCCTAAAATAAATGATATAGCATAATGTTTGTGCATTGGACTGAAAACAGAACAGCCTGTGAATTCACCACAGACACAGGGGCAGGTGTCAGATTTTCCAAGACAGTAAAGGTGGGAGGAGGCTCTGTCGCACCAGGGCCAGCAGAGACAAGAGAAGGTGCCTTTCTTTGAAAAAATTCTGAATCCAGTCCAGTGTTAACAAAAACTAAATAAGTAAATAAAAATTAATCGTCAAGACTAAAACTATGACTAAATGTGCTGACTTTTTCGTCGACTAATAAAGACTAAATAAAAATGAATAGACAGGATGAGTGGAGTTAGGATCACTGTTTATACTTTTTAACTGGTTGGTTTTCTTATGGCCAAGTGTTGTCCAGTGTGTGTGTGGTATTAGAGTCTTTAAAGCAGACAAGGTCAAAAAAACATTTGTTTAAAGATGCATAAAAAGTATAATTGGCCTGACTAAATTCATTGTAGTTTAAATCGACTAAATTTACAAGACATTTGGTCGACTAAATCTTGACTAAAAATAAATAACATATTTGTCAAAAGACTAAGACTTAGGCCATGTACACACGTAGCCGGGTATTTTTGAAAACGAATATCCCCCCCACATCGTTTTAAAAAATAATATAGTACACACCGCATCGTTTTCAGAAAAGTTTTCATCCACACGTATCC
>JAVQKG010077247.1:0-12767 GCA_036025885.1 Hypseleotris bucephala
CTATTAATACTGATCAAATAAGTTACATACAACTAAGAAAAAAAACTTTTTTACACCAATGCTACCATTTCAGAAAATATTTGTTGTGTCAGGTACCACCTAGGACTAACCAAGACTAAATTATGGATTTAATATGGCTAGTATCTGATTTGAAGAGGTAGTCTATGTAATGTTTCACGTGCTAAATTCTACTAGGAAAAGCAACGATTTACCAATGTGATCTTGCAAGTATTGTATTTACAGTAATAACCTTGTAGAATCTGTTCAATTCGAAATAGACCGTTTATCACTACAGTTGTCTTAGAGTGAAATTATGACCAATAACTTTTAAATCCAGGATCCATTTCCATGCTATAAATTCCCCCTAATATTTTTACTGTGTGTATGTTATCCTAGCCACATAAGCATTGCTCCCCCAATGCCTGCATTAGCTCCAAACCAGGGGTTAATGGGGTGCACACACTCCTCTTGTTCTGCTCAAGCACTAACAACTGACATGACACCAGCTGCTGTTTACACATGCAAACTGCAACTATGCTAACTCCCTCTTACCTCCCAGGACGCTGCATATCACCAGTGTTACACGACTTAAACATGGGGAGAAATAAAGAAAAGCAGACAGAAAGAACGATGGTGGTGGGTATGTGCCTGAAATACGTTAGCATATAAATAAACCAATTCATCTTCGGCCTTTTTTCTACCAGAATAAACACTAATTTTCCTGACGTTGACCCTGACAAATGGCTTGAGAAGTCGGAGAATATACGGCAAAGTGTGGTCACCGCGGCGATGCCACCCTGTTCAACCAAGCAACCACCAATCGGCATCTCTCTGGCTTCCTCTCCGCGTGGCAAAGGAAGGCTTGGTGGGGCTAATAAACGGCCAGTGTCAAAAATGTTGTCAGTCCATTCTGTGCTTGTTTGGTTTCATCTGGACTTTACCTGTGGATATAGGGATTGTGGAAGGAATGGGCGAGTTGGGAAGAAGAGATTATAAGGAGCGAGAAAGAGGAGAGAGATAAGATTTTGATCATTTAAAAAGCAACAAAGAAGCAGTCAGTCATAAGCGACAACTGTCCAAAAAATCAAGGTGTCCAGAAGTGTCAAGCATCATATCCCTCATCATAATTTAGAACATACATTCATCCCATTAAATTGTGTTCTCAAGTCTTAAGAGGAACATCCTATTTGTAGTCATGAATATCCAGAATATCCAGAGTCTTGTCAGAGCGGACGAACCATTCACAAGCCGTGTAACGTAAAGTTGTTGGCTGCATCATACAAGCTTTGCTAACGTGACTTCCTGATAAGAGGCCGCATGCTGCATGTTGTTTTTTTGGCATTTTTTTATTGGTTTACTAAAAATAAACCTCACCCTTGAAATTGAATACAATCAACAAGAAACCAGTCAACATATTATACAAAAAGAGTTGGCCTGGGCTAAATCCATCTGGACAGATGCACCAATGCAAGCTACAAAAGTAGGCAATATGGAATAAATACGAAGGTTGTGTATTGTCAAAAGTGTTGTCAGTCCATTCTTTGCTTGTTTGGGTCTGCATCTGGTCTCGAGTTGTGTGGAAAGGGCGAGTGGTGCATAAAAGGGTATAGGGTGAGAGAGAGTACGAGAGGAGGAATCAGGAGAAAGAGGAAGATTATGGGTGCGGACCCGCCTCTTCTCTGGTAGGACCGGCAAGACCCATGGGCCCATCACTGGAGCTTTATTGATTTTTATCCAGCGTGCTCTTTGTCAAAAATCAGATATGGTGCGAGCCCCCCGGACCTCCTCACCTTTTAAAAGCAGACACCCAGCCTTTTATACGCTCCAGCCTGGGCGTTCTGTGCATGTAATGGTGAACGCTGCTGTGTTGTGCTCTTTGTCTAAGGGTCAGAGGGCGCCTTGATGGACCTCGAACCAAACAAGACGAGAGAGAAGGATGAGTTGGAGTTGTGCGCTGTGAGCAGATTTCTTATCGAGACAGATGTGTTTTGATGCTCTTTCATAGAGGGCTGTAATTGACTCATTTAAGCCGGAGGCAAAGAGGGATCAGTAAATCATTGTTTTTGGTCATTAAGGTGACTGTTTATTTCTTAATTAACAGTGAATATTATATACCCGCACTTTCAGAAAAGAAGTTGTATTTTATTACATCTGCCAAAGGGGTAATGTTTTCTGTAGCGTTGGTGTGTGTGCTTGTCTGTTTGTAACTCTATGCAAAAACTACAGAATGGATTTGGATGAAATTTTCAGGGAAGCTCAGGAATGGCACCATGAAGAAGTGATTTAATTTTCGGTAGCATAAGAGTGTGTGCATGTGTGGATATTAGCAGTTTCACGCAAAAACGTCTACAATTGATTTAGATGACATTTTAAGGGAAGCTCAGGACTAACACATGGAAGAAGTTAGATTCTGGGGCTGATCTGGATAACCATCTGGATACAGGAATCTTTATGGTCAGAAATGACACAATATACTGTTGACTAGATTTTGGGAGTGATCCTGATTTTTTTTTCAAAGATTTGAACCTTTTGTCCATACCACATTCACATTTGTATTTGAATGAGCAATGCAATATAGCAACGGTGGACTACATACTGTACTACATGAGGTCTTTCAGTTCTTTTAAAATTTATGTTTCAACGTCATGCCATATTTCATGAGATTAAACAATGCGGGATGGTTCAAGAGTTCAAGTTTGCAAATACGCAAAATATAAAAAAAATAGTTAGCCTTGAGATGAAACTATACAAAATCACATGGTCCACATTCCCTATACACATAAATTGTGACCATTTCTCCAACAGAACTTTTACAAACCCTTCACAAAAACCCTTTCCAAATTTGTTGCATTCTGTATAGTCTATTTAATTTTTGGAAATGATAGATCATTTGTATGTGGACACAAAACCGAAGGCAAAGGAAAGCCAAGGTGACACAGAAGTAAGCAAGGTGGCAGATAAGAAGGTGACTCCAAAGGGCTGTGTATTGAATGTGAGCTGACAGTAAACAAGGGGAAATTGAAGGGTTGAGGTGGGCATGTCCAAAGCCTATCCACCACCACACTCCAACACTGAAAAAATATTATGCAGCAAGAGGCCCGCGCTCCCATTGAATCCCTGTGATTCATTGCCCAATTTTAAACTGCCAAGCTGTTAAATTGCATCAGGTCTGCCAAAATTCATTCCCGGACTATGGAGGAGATATGAAAAATTAAATGTCATCTCGGCTACAGTGGAAAACTTTTACCTGTCCCTTTTCTGGAGGGAAGGGGGGCACGAATATGCTAGATTCTGTTATGATCGATGGCCACGCGGGACTACGCTTAACCTACTTAGTGATGTCATGTTAGGCCCGCCGCGCCTGTTTACTTTCAGGGAAGTGACAGCAAGGCATAAACTTTATCGGGTCGTCGACATCTCCCACACTGGCTCGCGCTTCTCTCTTCTGCTCGCATCTGTCTCCTCCACGACATGCAGATTCTTCCCAGACCTGTGTTTTCTTCCCCTGTAAGGCCTCCTCTTGCATTCATCATCCGGAAAGCTAGTTTGAAAAGACTAAGAGGGGTAGTGAGGAGAGTGTAACATAGGTGTTAACCACAGTTAACCACACTGCCGTAGAATGATGGTAAAGACATACCATGGACTGTTAATGGATATATTTTTTTAGTGGTCTTCATAATTATCAGCTTAGTTGGTAGTTCACATTTTGATCACACTTTTTACATAGCCCTTAACTACATTGCATCTACATCATTAGGGACAGTGTAACACAGTGTGTAACAAACTGTAATAACATGTAACCTCATTGTACATAATGGTTATGGTTATAAGGTTAAGGTCAGGGTTAGGCACAATGTAGTTACATGTTATTACAATTTGTTATACAGTGTATAATGTTGTACTTAAGGATGTAGATACAGAAAACAGCAATAATGTATAGTTCAGTGGAGCAATTGTAAATGTTGTGAAATAAACAACGGCATAGTGAGAAGTGGCAATACAGTCAAGGGTTCGATTCCCAATGCTAATTTGTACAATAGGGTTCCCCATTTGGGTCAGTACTTGCAAAAAAGATACAGTGGGGAAATGTCATGGTAAATACTAGTCAAGTAAACAATTGAACACCCCCAATCTAAACTACATAAATTAACCTATTTTCAATTAAGTGTTTCATCACTGATTTCTTTTATTAGCCATAAACAAAACCAATACTGTATTTACAATAACACTCTGACAACAAAAGTTATTTTAGTTCAACATTTTTTGTGTTCTTTTTATTTACATTTCGTCTTGTGTCCTGTCACCTCTGCTTTCCAAACTGAACGTAAGGTTGCATCATTTTCTTTGCTACTGTCACCACATAGGACTGGGCCACCCAAACTATTTCGAACCACCACTTCATATTTTAGTATTTTTCTTGAAACACACTTTGTCTCACCCCTTCTTCCGCGTGATCGTCATACAATAAACAACATGAATTCCCCCCTCCCTCTCTCTCTTCCATTCTGTCTCCCCTTCTTTCTCCAGCTGCTTTATGCACTGCGAGCCACCGATATTTATTATTACGAATATCATTTGTATTAATCACCAGGATAAATGACTGCTTTGGCTATCTGAATGCCTCATTTAGAGAAACTTGGCTCCCATGTCATAGTTATAAATTACAAGCAGGCCAGAGTTTCACCTGAGGCTCTATGCTGGTTGCTCGTCGCTTCTATTGCACAGCTTGTACACACACATATCCCATGTAGGTTAGCTTTCTGTGCCCCTTTGATAGACAATGTTGCTGTCAACTGGATTCAAGGTAGATTAGGGAACATGCAGCATACAATATATATGTTTGATGTAGAAGCAAACAGACACAATATGAGACAATAATGACATTACAACATTGAACAATATCGTGAAGTAATATTAATCGTTTGAAGGTAATTGAATGTTACAGTAGGATAGCGTCAAAAGTTATCATGTGAAATGATAATGAAGTAATTGGAATGCTTACATAATATGACAATTGTACAGACAATGAATTGATTAGACATTTTGATGACAAAGTTACTCTTAGTAATAATGCACATTTGTCAACATTAAAAGACAATTGTGTTATTCGTTCACTCAAAGTCACACCCGGTGGTGAGAGGTGTGGCTGCCTGTCTGCGCCTACGGCCCTTTTTGACCACCGCCAAATACCAATTGCAAAACCACATTCATTCATAGGCAATACGAGTCTTGCCCAGGGACACAACGACTGTATTGGATTTCTACACTAGATAACATTTGATCAAATTTGCCCACTGTGAATGAATGAGTGAATAAAATAGATATAAGATTAGCAAATTAAATGTGACCAGATTGTTTTAAAGCTGAAATCTAGGTTTTCTTAAATAAGAAAACATTAACACTAAAAAATACTTTAAAAACTTCACTCCACTACTTTCCTATAATGTAAAGTAGGTTGTCTGTATCTGTAGAGGCCATGGGAGGTATTAAAGTAAAACTGTCCCACTATTGGTCAAAATGTTGTCCCACACAAACTGATTTGATGTTGCTGGAGAGGCCAGGGGAGGGACTAAAGTAAAATGATAATTATGCTACATAACTTTACATAATGGAACAATGACTATTATTTTTTTTATTTTTTTTTATTTTTTTCACTTACGGACTACACCTTTAAGCAGTTCTTCATCAAAACAGGTCTCCATACTGCCTTTTTATCCTCATTTACCATGACCACCCATGACATGTCTGGTATAGAAATATGTAAACATCCTTAGATCTCTCCCATATCGCAGGAAGGGCAGTTTTTTTGCATCTGTTTTCTGCCCCCCTGCCCCTCCACGCTCCGCACTTTCACCAGATTAAATTATTCAGAGGTACAAACTACAATTATGCTTTATTAAAAATTATTAAAAATTCTCGCCGGCCTCCACAGATGTGAAAGAATTTATTGCCTGCTTGTTTTTCTCATTTACATCATTGATTCCGGTGCTATTTAAAAAGCTACGATGCTGAATGGAACTAACTCACCACCCCCTACTCCCCTTTGCACGTTTTGATAGGGATTTTTAATGCATTGATTGCTGTTTTCCTTCTTCAATGGCTTTTGCAAGGATCTCTGACTTTATTTACATGTGTTTATCACTAGTGCAAGTCATGAAGATGTGGCTTTAAGTGATTTTTATTTATTATAATTGAAGCAGTAAAAAAAAAAAAAAAAAGCCACCCGGAAAGCGTGGCTCATTATGCAAAAAAAAAAAAAAAAAAGAATCTATCAAAACTAAAACAAGCATTGCAACTCTTATCTGCAATTTTGCTTAAATATGGCATCTCCATACATTAAATATACATGCAGGATCTACACTTCAAAGTTAGGCCCATTACGTGGCCCATTAGTTTCTACTTGTAAAAGCGGATCCCTTTGGCCATGTTATGAATGATTTAAAAGCAAGGTGCTGTAAACTGGATTAAATTTTCCTTTAAAGCGGCCATGTCCTCAACATTTTAGGAAAGCAAGCGAAAAGACTTGAGAGGGGAAGGAATTATGACTACAAAAATGAGGGATGTGATAACTACATAACAATATCAGCAACATTTTAATACACATAAAGGGAAGAATCTAGACTGCAGAATTTCAACTCTTCTACAAGGCTAGATCAAGACACGTCACAGTAACATCACGTGACGCTTCTGACGATGACTACAGGAAGTAGTCGAAACATGTAAAGCAGGTAAACAAGCTCTCTGTCTTACAAAAAGAACCTTAAAAACAGTTACATTTGCTGTCGTTTACGACAGCCTGCGTCTAGTTTCAATTTACATCACATCTCCTCTCTGCTCCCTGATACAACTGCACAAGGACATCTCCAGTTGATTCCTTTAGTCCAACACCATCCTTGCATCATCCTCTGTTATAAAACTACAATGGAAGCATAGACAGACTAGAATTGAATGTTCAATGCTCCAACGATGTATTGAGTGTTCAACTGTTTCTGCTTCTCGATGCAATAGTAAATAACTTCTCCTGCTTTAGACATCCATATCCCCAGCTCTACAACGCAAGGACATCAACTGTACTTTTCCCCCTCAAAAAGTAAGGAAAGTTCTATCAGGTTGCATTTTAAACCAATTAATTAATGTCATACTAAAATTCACTCTGATGGTTGTAAGCCATAATTTTGCATGTTTATAAAAAAAATCATGTTCTCTTGGGCCGCTATTTCCCCTTTATTTAAACTGTCAATTCAAGTTAATCTACTAATATTGATCAAATGAGCATGGGGGCCGGGTTAATTGGTTTGTACCTAGGGCCCAGTATTTCTGTGCTACACCCCTGTCCATAGTGTTCTGTAAAAGCATGTATGACAGTCCCACACTAAAGTATCAGATGTGCCCAGATTGCATGCCTCTGCTCTCACTCTCTGGTGAAGGCTTGTGTCCATCAGTGGGATGTGTCTCTGCTGGTCGCTGACTACTGCCTTCATCAGCTCTGTGTGAAGCTGGAGGCTAAAAGCACAGACAGACGGATCCAAAAGCATGCCTCGTAATCAGTCAACAATCACACCCATGAAAGCAAGCAATTTTCTGTTATATGTAACTCCACTATATCTGCCACTGTCTATTGAAGGGATGGGACTATATACAGTGATATCGCAAGGAAAACATTGACAATTAATTTACCTTTTTTTTTGCATATCGTTCATTGCAATAATCATAATTGGATTTGCAGCTCAATGCCCCTTTGACTTTACTTTGAACAGATAAGTTATTGTATTTAGTACACGTTGAGGAGAGTTTTGGTTTAGTTTCAGCCTACAATAAAATGAACTGTTGAGATTCTAAACTAGCATTTTAGGACTTTTTAAACTTGTACTGTTTTTTTAGTTATCATGATATTATTGGTAATCGCAATTATTATGGCCAAGATAATTGTGACTAAAAATTAATGATTGTGCACTGGGTGGTCCGTCAGTCTGCCTCAATTTTACAATGCAAACCAGACACACTGTAATATGAAGTGCTGAATGAATGAATGATTTAGGAAAAAAGTTCTCGGTTTTTGAGTTTTTCTCAATGGGGGTAATTACATGTTTGACTTTTGGAAAGTTTGTAGAAAGACAGGGCACGAACCATGTAAATATTTCATTGAGTCTTCCACAAATTATTTTCTATTCACTTTGTTTAACCTTGGAGAATTTGTTACGTGCCTTTCCAACTTATGCCATAGTTACAGATTGTTCCGGACTAAAACACATTCACAAGCAATATTGAAAAGTATGAAAAAAATGATTATTCAAGAAGTATAGAATATACTATGGTCCCAATTAATTTTTTAAACCATTTAAAATTATTATTATAATTAATGTATGTTTCCTAAAATAAAAAAAAATGCAATTTGCCTTTTCCTAACCCTATTCTATGAAAACAACTAGTTGCTCCGCTGGCCTCTACAGCAACATCAAATTGTGTCTGTTACCACTTTGACCAATTGTAGCTGAGTTGTTGAGTGTGGCAGTTTGTACTTACACTGATTTGATGTTGCTGTATGTGCCAGGGGAGGCCATTTAAATCGATATTTTAGGAAACCGGTCATGCATAGTTTAGATTTCACTTAAGCATGCCATAATAAAACACAATTGACTTCCACATTTCCCATCAAATACTGTGTTATTCATGTAGGACACTGACATTCTGGAACAGACAAACCTCATTATTATTCTGAAATTAAATCATTTATAAGACCAAAGAGGAGACGCATGACAGCAAATCTCTCCCCTTGCATATTTTGATAACCGAAAGTGACACACTGACATTTTTGTTTGTTTATCATTATTATGTGACTTGACGCGACCCTGGTGCCATGTTGCTTACCTGCTCTTTTCCCGATATTGACACATTTTTTGGGGCGACAGGTTCGGAAACTGTCACTCTGTTCTGT
This sequence comes from Hypseleotris bucephala, assembly GCA_036025885.1. Taxonomy (NCBI): domain Eukaryota; kingdom Metazoa; phylum Chordata; class Actinopteri; order Gobiiformes; family Eleotridae; genus Hypseleotris; species Hypseleotris bucephala. The sequence continues at coordinate 8,936 of JAVQKG010077247.1, forward strand.
TTGTTTTGTTTTGCCACTCACAGTGTTTCCCATTAGGCCCTCATAAAGCTGTACTTAGATTCTAATAATGCGTTTATTTTTTATATTAATACTTAACAAGTCAACCGAAAAGCACTTCACATATCATCACTGTCATGTCAGTCATTTGTTATTGCGGCGCGCATGCTTTTAAGGTTGTGTTTAAATATACAATGTATGAAACGTCAAAGCTTGTTATTGTAGTCGGACTAGTCACAACACATTCTCAAAATTGACAGGAGAGCTGAACATATGTTACAAATCACTCAGCTAAAGCAAATAATTAGCTTCTCCGTGGATTTTGAACACCCACAGATGTAAGGAAAGTGTACCATAGGACAAAATATCATCGCTGCTTTCATGCATGAGTGGGTTTCTTTGACGCATACATATTTTAAGTAAAAGTGCATCTCGAATAGCTACTTTATGAAGGAATGGAAAATCTCGCAGTCAACATGTTAAATCTACTGTATGTATGAAGTGAAGGTTGTTTTTGATCTGCAGTCAAATGTGCTCTCAGGAGATGGTACCACGCCTTGTCACTCAGAATATGTAGTATAATAATATAATAATAATGTAGTGCCATAGGCTGTTATTGTATTTTCAAATAATTGACTATTCCAATGTTTCCTTTCATTCAAAGGCAGGATATTTACTGGAAAGTAAAATTCCACTTCCATGTTTGCATAGCTAACTCGCGCCTTAATAGTTTACAGAGATGGCTATGCTAAAGGGAGTAATTTCTAAAGTGAGCAAAGCATTTAATAATGAAGCATGCCTTTTTACTTTTATAACTTAAAAAAAAAAGATTTTCATTCACAATACACAGACAAATACACAAGCAGTCAATAAGTAAATATTTTTGTGTCACTTTCAAATGCTATCCATTTTCCCCATTGCTTGTCATACTTTAGTCTAAAATTATATGTCATGTCACCAAAATACTCTTTACAATTCTGAACCAGGTTTGAGCTGCCAGCTACCATTGGAAGACAATCAAAAAAGTAGTAATGCAACAGAACAAGTTAGTTGGTGTGAGAAATAGGATGCAGAAGATAAGGTTAAATGGAGGTTGATGATTTGCTGAGGCCTATCTGGAAAGGTAGCAGACAAAGTGGAAAGAATAATCTCACATTTCCACATTTGAAGTAGCCTACAAACGTGGGGTGGGCGATATGGCAATAAAAATGGAATTGTGATAAAAAGCTATGAAGATCAGGCAAATCTACAAACATGCCTTTCTTTCAATCTGATAAATACGTACATACTGAATTGACATCATTTGGGATAAGACATTGTTTTCATGATATAAATGTGTAGACAGGCCTCCATCATTGTTGCTGTTACATTTACTGTCTTAGTCTTAATGGTATTTGGGTACAGTGATTGCTCCCTTGTCACATTTCGCTCCTTATGTTCAGTCTGTCTCGCGCTACATGTCATCTCCATGAGCCGTACCGCTGTGACAATAATGACTGCAGCTGTGACCTCATGTGTCTCTAATGGCGTTGGCTTTGAGACAGACTAGCTTTGTGTTACAGTTCATGTAGCCAAACAGAGGCAAATATTTGACTTCTCTGTCAGTCCCATGTCTGCCTAATGAGCGAGATGGGCTGGTTGCTTTGTATGGAGATTCGACACATAGCATGCCATAAGCCATCTGCTAATTCAATTCACAGATGGCACATTATACATCACAATTAACATCAGTTAGTCCTGCAGTGCTCATTTGCATGCCCTCACTTCACATAATGATGGTAATGTCACTTATTTCTAAAATAAGAAAAGATGTACCATGGTATGGGCTTGAGAGAATAGGGCCCTTAAAGATGTAGTCTGGAAGTTTCTGATAAGAAACTGTTAAAAAATGAAAAACAAGGTTTTTTTTACTCCCCTCCCCTAGCTTCTACAGCAAATCAAGTTGTAAGCTGCCACAGCTATGCCATAAAAAGTTTTTCTCCAAAGTAAAATGCCTCACAAATGACTGCAATTACCAACCTCATACATCATTTTCCTAACATTTACCTATGTATTCTCTTTATATACTCTCCACAGTTTGAGGAAACGGCCTCCCACCAAATGTACTTTTCAGTCATTAGAGGTAAAGCATGTTTGTCTTCATGAGTTAAAATGAAGTGCCACACATTACAGCTTGATTTATGAAATGCAAACTGTGTTTTTTACAGACGAGACCAAGGTGCATTGTTGGCTGCTGATGTGTATACAAATACTCATTAAAACATTATATCTTGTCTGTTTTAGTTTACCTGTTTTTAATTAAGAAATTACACCGTCACAACAGTTTTTAATTAAATCAAGATTATATAATGCATACTTTGACTTTACATAATGCAAGTATCAATGGCAAAAGAGACAACCTTCCTGACTACAGACTGAATTTGACAACTTATTCAAATGTATAATTTCATAAAAAGTACAACAGAATATATGCTAAATTATGCTCAGTTTCAATGTTTATCACAGTCTCTATAGTTGCTCCCACCCCTGAAAGAGAACACATATATATGCACAACAATAACATGACAGAGCCATGGAACAAACCCAGACATCTTAGTAAACACAAATAGTATTAAACTGGGCAATTATTCAACTCCTACATTTCTTTTATTGAAGAAGAAATCTATTTCGTACAACAGTGAAACATATCGGGTTTAGTATAATACCTGAACAGTTTAAGAGCTAAAATTCTCTACTATTGCTTGTTGCTGCAGATTTATAGCACTGCTTGCATAGCTATATGTATTTTTATGCCAACATTGTAACTGAAGAATACATTCAACTATATTTCTTAAGGCAATAAAAGCTGGAGTTTTGCATGCAGATTATATTTGTCAGGAAGCAAGTCGGGCAGGTGTAATAAGGAGCTTATATTGGTCAAGATGCTTACTGTAAAAACTGCACTATTTAAGTTAGATTTTTGCCATTAAGCTTTTCTTGTGTGCTGTCGCTGACACATGCAGCCATTATGGGACAGGCTTTCAGTTAGCACAGCACAATGCATCTTGCTATACACCTCCAAAATGGTTCTATAGTATTTAATAATAAAAGGTCAACTAGAAGGCAAAAACATCCGCAAAATGGCTCCAGGAATAGCCTAATTATCTTTCCAATAGGCCACCAGGAAATGCACAATGATTTTTTGACCCTTCTATATAGACAGGTAAAGTAGACACTCACTTTGCTTCTACTTTCTATAGTTTGCAGTAGCTACAAAAATGAAGACACAATATCTAAATCATAAAAATGTGAAAAGCTGTCTAGTCCAATTAAGAATACATTTTTGTCCTGCCTTTTGTTCTGAGTTTGTTAAGATTAAATATTTCAACACTTTAACCAAACATTGCTTCTCTTGTGGTTTCTTTCACCTCGTTACTTTCTACGACAGGTTTTACTTGGACTAAACACTGAACAAATCTAAACAGAAGCTGAACCTGAAAGTGAAATGTATATACAAGGTGTTGAACCAATTTCTACTGCTACACCAGTTCTCAGCAATTCATTTCCTTCACTACAGTATTGTTTGCCTTTGTCTGCACCAGATAAAAAGTAGACAAAAAATACTAGTGGCCCCAAAGGACTCCTTAGACGTGAGAGAAAAAACTAAAATACATACTTGCTCAAAGGCTTTTGTGGATCTTCTTCAAGTAGCGGCAGGTCTGTTTTTATACAATTTTTATTGAAGCTAATGCTACTATCAGTGGGCTCTTGAGACACAGCTTTTGCTTTTTAAATAAAAGTTTGGGAAAAAACTCCTAAAGGATTGTACCAAGCTCTACTCAACCAGGCTCTGCTA
>JAVQKG010077283.1:0-18949 GCA_036025885.1 Hypseleotris bucephala
AATACAATTAAAAACATAACAATCAGTACCTTTAAGATTAATTAAATTTAAAAATAAAAAGTTTGAAGATAAGAAACACATTCAGTTGTCATATGCACAGCTAAACAGAACAGTTTTCAGCCTGGACTTAAACATTGTGAGAGTAGAGGCCAGTGTAACATCTTCAGGGAGACTATTCCAGACTTTAGCTCCATAAAACTGAAACGCTGCGTCACCGTGTTTAGTCCTGACTTTGGGCACCAGCAGAAGGCCTGTGCCTGATGTTCTCAGCCTGATGTTCTAATGTTATTTGATGTAAAATTCCAGTGTTTTTCAAATTCATCTTTAATTTCTGGATGAATGTCACATGATGTAATTTTCCTGATTTCACATTGCCATTTTATAGTATCTGCTCTATACACTTAGTTTCTACCAGTTTCCATAGTTGACTGTCTGTGAGGTCCAGATACCTGAGACAGGGAATACACAGACAGATGTGTATCCTCCATGTTAGGTTGGATGTAGGATGTGTTGAGGTGATACAGGAGATACAGGTGCTGGTGCCCTGAAGGTGGACAAGAGGTCATCAGATCATTGAAGTGGGAGGAGGAGGCAGACATGAAGAGTCATTAGTCACCTTTTCACCTCCCTGAACCTAAAGTCACAGAGCAGGTAAGTTCATCTGCATGTGAGCTTTCAGGCAACACATTCAGCTATCCTATCATTAACTGGTTAAAAGGAATACTGACCTGCAGCAAATGAGTGATATGGTCAACCAATTAAAGAACTCAAACTTCTGTTTTCTTACCACAATACAGCATTATTTATTTTTGATTTTTTGTAAACTGAATGAAAAATTATCTATGCTTTTGAGGGTAGCAGGGTAGCAGGGTAGCTTTTAATTGCATAGTGATACTGATTTGAATTATCTATTGACATATTTTGAATTTAGCCATTACAAAAAAGGGCAATTTGGGTGTTACAGTGTGCAGTATTATCATCATAATTTTAACCAAGCCACTAATGCAGAGTTAATCAACTAACCTTGGTCCAAATAAAATTGCAAATATAGGTGTCATGTGGCTACGCAAATATAAATATTCTGGAGATCTGATGTCACAAACATGATGTCTAAAGACATTGGTACATGTGTTAATAATAGTATCAGTTGTCTCCACATTACAGCAGACATGTAGGACGAGGGTGATAGTGGGCATATCCATCACAAGGTGAGCGGCTGAGAGGATTGGGGTTATCATTAGCAGGACTGGCGCTGGCCTCTGCTAGTTCCAGTAATTACTTCACAAAGGGTGGTGCTCGCCTTCCCACTGCTTTTCCCACACTGAACCGCAGGCTCAGAATTCCAATCGGCCCCAGACCTGCAATCTCCTCAGTTTTAGACAGCAAATTACTGACAAGTCCCATTCTTCACAGCACTATAATAAGCTTTTTAGTGCTGTTTTTTATTGAGGTAGCCCCAGCCCCTCCCTTGCCTCAATAAAGTGAAGTCAGGGAGGGGGCGAGGGGTTAATATAGATAGCATTAGCCCCTAATTGGCTGCTGTCGTTTTGCAGGAAACTTTCAACCAACTCTTATCAGACATCTCTGAACACAATGTAATTTGTACATGCATAGATAATTAGAAGGGTAGTGACAAAAGTGCACAGTTCCCATGTACGGGAATAAAAATTCATGAAGAAGTCTGTTGTATTTTATGTGATTTTTGACTAATACCATTCTTAAAAGAGCAGAGTGTGTAACCTAATAATCAACACAGGCATCGTGACTGATTCGGGTAAGTCTGGAATCTGTGATTTTACCGTTGAGTTGTATTTTAATACACTGTACAAGACGTTCAAAACTGTAGCTTCTCCTTTTTTAAAGCCATTTGCTCTTTTTATCCATTTGATTGATTGATAACTTTAAACAGTGTAGAATCCCTCCTTTTAAATTCATATATTTATCAGATTGTATATGTCATAGCCTACATAAAAGACGCCACATCTGCACCAATCAACTGATATAGCGATTGTAATAAAGTGTATATCCCACTCTGTCTTTCCAACCCCTACACTTTACATTCTACATGTAAAACTTAGTGGAGATCATTAGTCTCCATGTCAATACAAGCTCAGAGCAGAGAAAACATCTCATTACAGGTCGAATGGGATCCGTAACAATCTTGGCTCTATCAAACCTTTTCCCAATATACTTAATTTTCATTCACAAAGAGCACAGACCCTCGACGTTCCAATGCCGGACAACCAAACCGTTGCCATTTTCAATAGGGACGAAGAGAAAGAAATGAAAATGGGCTGGGGATTAGAGGATCTAAACAGTATAAAAGGATAGGGGATTCTTAGTGTGATCCAGTTTAGTTTAAAGATGAGGGTCTTAACAAGGATTTGAGACTTTAGAATTCATTGTCCCTTTATGTCCACCCTGAGCACACTCGGTGACAATGTTGGCCATTTTGCAGTCCATATGTGCCTGAAATCATTCACTACTTCCCATAGAGTCTGCTAGTTCGTAGATCCAGAGTGTATTTTGAACTACATTAAAAGTAATCAACAGTTCATTGTGAACGTATTCTAATAGAAAAGCATACATTAACCACTGCAATCACATTAAAATAGTGATAAGATATAGTGAAATTGATTGTTGGATGGAGAATCCCCAAAACAAAGCATGATCACTGTTGTCTTTACAGGTATCTTGCAGCATGAACACAATGCATTTGCTGCCATTGTCATGTTAGATATCTATAAACTGCTTATTCAAAGATATTTTTTTATATATTTTCGTTTTAGTAAGATAGTGTTTACATTATTTATATCTAAAACATATGCCATCAGTGCCTTTCCACATATTGGCAAACTCAATGTACTGTACATTTTCAACTAAATTTCACTTGTTTTTACCTCAGTAAACTTCACTTCTGGCAGCCATCTTTCTTTAGGTAGCAAAGACCTTGGGGCTACAACCTGCAATTGACTCAACTAGCAGCCTAATTCGCCTGTGCCCTTGTGTGTCCATCTCTCTGTCAGTGCGAGCACATTGACACCTCTGACCCTGTCAAGAGTGTCAAATAGCTTGTCGGGGCCTTCAGTAAAGTACAATGACAAGCCTGCTAATGCATTACCACACGAGTGCCAGCCCCAAATGAGAGGCTGCAGCGTTCAGCGCCTAAAGGCAGACAGGTGCGCCGTCAAACTGAACGCACCATCTTACACAGACAAAAGCTGAGGAAATGGACTCCTGTTTAAGTGAGGAGTAAATACTAGTGTTGAAGTCATTATTCTGATACAAGCTACTTTGAAAAACACACAATGCCTGCCCACTTATTCCATAGACAACTATACTTTATACTGACAGTTTTGATTCAATTTGGATCTTCTACAAGTTTTTTCTGACACTGTTAACACAGGAAGCCCAGAAAAATGCAGTTCCTATAAATGCAGAGTACACAGTGGATGGAGATTTTTTACTGTGCTTCTGTTTTTATCTGTAGCTACACAACAAAGTCCTTTGGGAACTGGAAGAACATATATAGTATTAAAGTATCGTCAGACTAATTTCCTTGACGGACAAAACTATGATCCTCTATTGTTTTTTTCTTCAAATAAGAGTTAAAAGCAGTGCATTATTTATTTACTTTTTCCCCCTCTTTTACTAGAAAGAGACATCAGTGTGATCAAAACAGATTACAAAAACATTATTCATTCAGGATCATTTTTTGAGGGCTTGCATAACCAAAGACTGTCAGTAGCAACACAACATTTCCATTCTAGACCACCTTGGGAGAGTAAGACATCACATGAGGTTTGAACAGCCTACAGGTCCAGTCTAATTCTGCCTGTCAATGTCACAGATGTCTTGAATCAGGAGATATCAGGCAAGGCCATGTTACAGATCATTAGAAAAACATGACAAGTTAGAAATTACAAATCCAGGCACAAATTTGATTTTGATGCCATTTCATTTGCTTGGTGCCTGTTGTCCTCAAGGCCCTGCTTCGACATGCTGTGCATTCCAGCCAATTACCCAAGGTGCAACAGGTTCACACTTCAATCTTTGATGCCTTCTGCGATGGGATATAGCTGGATTTAAAACAAGGAGCAGGGGCGGGACAACCCTTAAAAACCTGTATGCACAGCAAACATGAACTGACTTCAAACTAACCCACTAGAGTTGTTCAAAGACAGACTTTATCCATACTATTGTTTCATCTTGATTCTTTCAAAGAAGGCATCAACCAAGGAGTGCATCCTTAAGTTCACAGAAAGTACAGAAATGTCTAGTTTAACATAGGTCATCTAAAGGCCATTGAAAATCTGGAGAAAAGGTACATAGAAACCTCACATCCAACCAAGTCATCCTCCAGCAGGAAATCCAGTTCCCTGGCATGGACATGTTGTTCTGTGCGTACCATTACACCTTGCCAGTTTAACACATCGTTCCATTCTCCAAACGTCCCCGCTCCCACGCCGGAGGCCCCCATCTTCTTTCTGAAGAGGTACGTCCCTGAAGGGCTTGTCTCAACCATCTGTCACGGATGTCCTAGAATATCTCCTATTGACTCCAATGGCTCCCACCAACTTTGCAAAATTGTTAAAACTACTTTTGAAATATGTGTTCTAGAACAACTCTGTCTACGTCATGGATGTGGTCTGCCATCTAAAACCATTTTGATGTGATATGCCTTTGTCATGTATGTAAGCATCCTATGTATAACCATGTAGTCTGACCTATAATTTTATGAATGTACCCAATGGAGGTCATCAAACCATACTAGCTGAATATGAAATTTAACATTTCCGTAAGCACACAGGGCGGAGAGCAAAATGTTATGTAAATCTCCTTAATGACCTTTTCAGGTTTCGATAATCGCCAAACAAAGCTGACTGGCATCCGACACTGGTGCACATTTATCCTTTGCCCCGGCCCACCTCCGTCTGTGGCGCCCCCTACTGTGATAGGCGTGGGGTACGGTGCCCAGTCACGCCTGTTGCCAATGGACAGAGCCAGCATGGATTCTCACATGGCAATGATGTGGGTCTTCGTAATAATGTTCGGTTTGTGTCTTGCTTCACACGTCTTTTGGGATTTTGCCCAACAAATAATCCGATACATGAAGCGCAGAGGGAGGCATCCCATGCCTGTCCATCTGAGTTCTACCTTTCATTTTCCCTAAAGTGGCCCTATTGTAGCCCAGCCACTATGGGTCCCATAGGCAATTTCATAACGCCCATTGTCAAAACTATCAAGACTATTTAAACTTCTATGAAAATATTTTTCCAAACACCTGTTCATTTAACAAAAATGTTCAATGCCCTCATTGCAGTCTACACACTCCAAATCAGCGTTCCCAAACCCCTTGCAGTGTTTTTATCCGTGCTGGGCCCTTTCTCAGAGGGGAGTATGGCTCCTACTGAGAACCTAACGCTTCCTACTGCGAGGCCCAAAATGGCCCCTTGGCAGTCCTCTCCCATTCACAAACTTCATAAGAGTCTAATGCCATGCAGTGTGAGCCATAAATTTACTATGATATGACTGACTCTGTGCTTTGGTCAACCTTATGCACACTAGCTTAGTCTGAAAAGCGCAACAGAAATGGATTACTTAATGTTGTCTCATTTGGTAAAATGTTGACAACACATTTGTTAGTAGGTTGTGAGAAGTGAAGCAAAAGGAATAGTATAAAGCTGTGATTTTCCAAATGGATTTTACACTGTCCCCTTGGATTCTCACTGTGGCTAGCGACATCGCAAGTGTTTCAGGTTTGTTTTTTAGATATCTTTTGGAGCATTTTCACTTTATTAGATAGTAATGTGGATAAGTCACGGTCAACTAAAGTGGGCTGGATTCATAACCACTGCACTGGGACAGGCTTATGTCCTGCGCTTTATGGGACTTAGGGATAATTTCATAGTGCACTGATTCGATATGTTGATGAACTGAAATGAAAAGAGATAATTTCCTCATGGTTGCTTGTACTTTACCGTAAAATTCAATTGTAGTAATGCAGGTGTTATTTAGAGGCAGAACCACCAGCTATGATTTATGGTAAGTCAAGAATAAGATCTCAAAGTTAAGTTGAATTGTATATGAACATCGAAAAAGCTATAAAATAGCCTCATTGTTTTATTTTCAAGTATACAGTATTTTCTGACTAGATTTTCTTTAAAATACCGATTTGTATTACTTCATCCACCTTTGCTTCTCTGTTGATTCATTTAAATAATTGCACTTCACAAATGTGAAGATGAAGATGATTTACTGAACAGAAAAAGGATGTTAAAGCTAGTCATAGTTCAGTGTGGCCCATATATAGCTTGGAAAGGAAGGTGTATTGGTAAGTTGTAAAGGAGGATAGCCTACCATCGATAGGGAGCCCCAATTTGACTTATCCAACATGGCTGCAAGACATGCTTGTAATATACATCGAACACTGTTTAATGTTTTGTTATGTTTTTGCTGACTTCATATGTACAGTATATTAGTTATAGATAAATTACTTTCAAATTATAATTGGTTCTTACTTTAAATTATTATAAAAAAAACTTTACAATAACAATACAAGGACTAATGTTTTTCAATAAATTTCACATGTACAGTAAATGCTAACTTTTTGGACACACTTTTCAGACTTTGTCATTTGTGTTCCCTTTTTCTTCTCATCACCATGACAACACCTGCCTTCATTTGTGCCATATACTACTTTAAGCTCTTGCAGACTCATACGAGACCCACTTTTCCACTCAATGTAAATGTGTGATTTCATAAGTCGACAAACAATTATGGCTCTGTAAACATGTTCCAAACACATAAAAAGCATGTTGTTGCTGTGAAAATATGCCTAAAGCCATCTCCGAGGCAATTTGGCAGAGCTAACCCACAAATTAAGGTGGAATTATGAGCTTGCACTGTGTGGTCCATCAGCTCCTCTATACAGCCGGTCCCCTCCTGCTGTTGCCCCCTCTGCTGGGGGTAGGAGGCATAGTTGACCCTGGTTAAAATTCAACGCCCTGGACAATAACATGCCTCGGTGTTCAGGGGCAAAGTGGAAGTCAGTGGGGTTTATAAACACGGCCATAGATCTTCATTGATTGGAGTCGTACTGGAAGACAGACTGCACGGCACCACTGCTTCCACTTGACAAAGGATTTCCTTTATTTGGGTGTCCAGGCAATGATTACCAGGGCAATAGATGCAACATGTATGTAAATGGAATGGTAAAGATATGTGGTGTCAGGTCAAGATGTTTATTCATGCGATTACACAATGTATTTTTAGAATTGCGTTATAAAGCCTGGAACATACAGGGTTTATAACATGCTTAATATGCATCAAACAGTTGTCTGGACCATACCTCAGCATCCATGGGCCCTAGATACAGTACATACTTGACATTAGGCTATTTATTTGTATGGTCAATTTAGTATTTACATTATGTGCACACTGCTTCAAAGTCTACTGAAATGTAGGAACATTTTTCATTCTTTTGAGTGAAAAAGTTCTTCTCAGCTCACATTTTGGGCATTACCACAAAAATGCACATTTATATTATTTTACATAGTTGCTGTTTAGAAATGCACTTTCTGAAGTACTACCACACACTGCTGTACACGAGCTAAATTTGTGATGAGAACATTAAAAAAAAACATTTTGTGAATAAATGTTTGCTTTGAATGCTAAATGACTAAAAATGTCTGCTACATAACTGAAAATGTCTATCAAAAAGTAATACAGGCTGTCCCAAAGTGAATGTATTTCCCACTTTGTGAGCAAGGACAAAAAAATTATTGAATTTTGCTACACATATAAAGACAGGTAGCCTAAATATTATTTAGTATAGCCTTTTCTATCTGGCCTCTTTTTTATTGATATGTGACATTGATGGATTATAAATTTTCTATGTGAAGTCCAGTTTTTAAACTTCTCACGCCAATTACCACTTCATAAAATTAATGGCATTCCATTTTACTGGAGGAGATCCGGACTTACTAGACAAGACTGCAGCTAAATCAGGTTTAAAACAATTCTAAACCAGGCATAATACCAGGTCTAATAGGATAGTTCAGGACTGAGCAGTGGTTCACTAAATCAAGACTGCAACACCAATGGCCCCTGCACCACAGTTTGAGAACCTGTTCTTTCATGTCTGTGCCCTGGTCTGTGCTGTAGTCTGCTTGTACCTCTTCTCTGTGTCGCAGGGGGAAGTGTTACCCCACAGACGGCTCGGTGAAGTGGAGCAGGGCGGAAGCGGTGTCCACTGACGTGTCAAACAACGCCATTTTCCTCTACAAGGAAACGCCTTAAAGAGTCAACAAGCAGCTCCAGCAGTTTGTAAGACACATTTTTATCTATTTTACTTCAATTTTACGGTGTTAACTTAAATAATTTTCTCAACGGGCAATTTTTCTGCCTCTCTGGTTATGGTGGTTGCAGTCAAAAGGGGAATCAAACGCTTTAGTGCTAACCTAGCTGTTGCTAAAAGCTAACTTGGGAGATTAGCCTTATCGATCGAATTTGAAAACCTTTAGGTATATCTGTAACTTTTTATTCACATTTAACTGCAAATGCCAAACACGTTTCCCCTTTGCATTTTGAAATGAACGCTTTGGGGAGTTTTAATAATGTTACAATCGAATTTGGTAAAGTTTCCAGCCGGGTATTTTAGGCGTTTAGGGAATGACATTTTTACTTGGTGTAGCTATTAAATTACTTACATTTTGTTCATTACTAGTCTCCCCATTGTTTTTTTAGAGTCAAAAATAGGTTTAGTAAAATAAATCTATTTAGTGGCTTTTGAGATTTGTGTAGTTTGTTAGACTGCTAGTTTAAAAATTTAGGACTGGTGTAGCTCAAATTATGTAGTTCTTTAACAATAGCGCATGTAGGAAGAGCAAGTGTGCTGTCCTTTAAATTCTTATTAGATAATTTAGTGTCAACAACATGACAATACATGTTGAAATCCACACGACTTGCAACATATACCATCTTTTTTTTATTTTAGCTTTTGCTGCATTTAATTTTCTCTGGGCTTATAAAATCTTGTGCCTATGTGTGCTATGTTTTTCCAGTTCCTCTTCAACCAAAGTTCCCCCAGCTGTCACCATGGGGAATATTTTTGCCAACCTCTTCAGCATGTTTGGAAAAAAGGAGATGAGAATCCTTATGGTGGGTCTGGACGCTGCTGGGAAGACAACCATTCTGTACAAGCTGAAACTGGGAGAAATCGTGACTACTATTCCAACAATAGGTATGTCTCAAATGGATGTGCTTTGAATGTTACCTTTGTCCTAAATTGTGTCATTGTGTTCTGCTTTTACCATAAAAATGTTTCCAAAATACTTTTGTCTTTTAGGTTTCAATGTAGAGACGGTTGAGTACAAAAACATAAGTTTCACAGTGTGGGATGTTGGTGGCCAGGACAAAATCCGCCCTCTGTGGCGTCACTATTTCCAAAACACTCAAGGTAAACCAGTTTTTATTTTTTTGGTACAACGTCCAGAAATTGTGAATGACATTTCACCGTCTCTTTGTGCCTTTTTTCAGGTCTGATCTTTGTTGTGGACAGTAATGACAAAGAGCGATGCACTGAGGCACGAGAGGAGCTGATGAGGATGTTGGCGGAAGATGAGCTGCGTAACGCTGTTCTGTTGGTGTTTGCAAACAAACAGGTGAGTTCAGGTTACACTTCACTTTAAAGTGTGGTGGTATGGGTTAGCATACAGGTATAGGGTTATGCATGTTAATGCATGGATGGGCAGTCTGTTATTTCATTACACAAAAACTATAGACAGCCCATCCAAACATTAAGATGTGAAATAACAACTAATGTCAAATCTCAATGTTAAAGTTGCCTTCTGTGGAAATGTATTGTTATTAAAGCAAACGTTTAGTCAACTAGTTCTACGGTTCTATGGGTTAAGGTAATTTTTTTGTGCTAACCTGGAAATGTTTTTATGTTCCCCCTAATTTGAATTAGTTTTTTTTTAGTTGCATTTAAACCCCTCAGTAATAATCGGACACTACTTCCATCTAACTGTACTGACTTTTCCTTATGTTTGTAGGATCTTCCCAATGCTATGAATGCTGCTGAACTGACAGACAAACTGAACCTTCATTCACTACGTAACAGAAACTGGTACATCCAGGCCACCTGTGCCACTTCCGGTGACGGCCTCTACGAAGGACTTGACTGGCTATCTAACCAGCTGAAAAACGCCAAATAACTCTCATACTCCACCAAATGTCTTTGTATGTACTCAAAGTGTTGAAAACCAAGCTACAGTGTCCGAAAGACTGGAAGCTGCCTTTTGACCTCAGACCCCGTTTTAAAAAGCAAGAAAAGGGGTTAGGATATTCTATTCTTGTAAACTATTTTATGTAACTGTAAATAGATTTGGTAACGGGGCAACTGCACTCATATTCATTATATTTTAGTTTTTTTTTTCTTTTGGGGTAGCCTTAGTTTTCAAATGAAGGGAGGCATTTCACCAGCAGCATCTTTGAGCCCAGAATGCAACACAATTCAATCACTTTTTGCAAAGGGTAGGAAGTTATCATTTTAAAATTCATATACACTGATATGACTACTTTCTAAGTGGTGTCCAGCATTAGGTACTCATAACACTGGCAACCTTTTCTACAAATACATGGAGATAAATTTACCACCATTTTTGACATGGTCCACTATCTACCTTTTTGTTATTTATCTGCCATGTATATTATGTTACAAGATCTCAGGTTATGTTTCTGCATTAGCAATAAACATTGTAGCCAAGCAGGTTTTTACTTCTCACTGGTGTGCACTGTACAAGGTAAATGGAGTCGCAATGCCCCTGTTTGTACTAAGAGCTAAATCAATCATTTATTTTAATCATTGCTTTTGGAATTTCTGCTTAGCATAGTAAAACATATATTTTAATCTGCAGCATGAACCTTAGGATTGTCCAACGATTTACATGGCATGTTCAAACTACAGGCTTTAGCTTACTTGTGAATAAGTTGTCATGGTGCATTTTTTTTTGTCTGAATGTTTGAAAATTGTTTTTGATGTTTTGCAATGTGAGATAAGGCACTGTAATTGAAGTGACTGGATATTTTCTGTAACTGATTTCTGTATTTTCCTCTATGCAATAAAATTGATTATTAAAAAGTAAATGGGTGCCTTGTACTTTTAACACCAATGCCATCACTAATGCCACATTCAAAGTCACACTGTTAAATCAGCTTTGTACCTTACCTATTCTGATTACCTAGTTAAATTTCAACAGGTTTTTCATCAACGTGACTGCATAGATGTGTTCAGTGATGATTAGAAACTTGAAACTATTTCTCTTTACATTTACATAAGTTTCCTGACTCAGAGGTAGAGGTGGGTGATATGGTAAAAATATCACAATTTCAATTTTATCATGACTTTAAATGTTCTGCTTTACATAGAAAACTAGTTTCTACATACACATTTTAATGTATTCAATTCAATGTACATCCAATCCAATGATCACCATATTACTTTACACTATTTATTTTCTATTTTTATTCACATGAACACTGGCATTGTTACAGTAAAAATGACGAAGAGCAGGGCATAAATGAATGCACTATATCACAATTCATCTATCTTCCCAAAATGACTTGACCTTCATAACTTCATATCACAATCTGATTTCTATCAGCATATCGCCCACCCCTACTTGGAGTCCCAAGCCTACATAATTGAAAAGGGTTGTACATGGAAGGGCACTGACTTAACTAATAAAGTTTGCTGGCCAGACTACTAAGTTATGATTATGGCCATATTAGATGTACCTACATCTGCAATAAATGGTTGTTTAAAAAAAGTTTAGATAGTGATAATTCTGTCTGTCTATTAAAAACTCATCTGAAAAGAAATAAACAGACCCACAGCCAGGGTAGCATGCGTCCCACTGGGCCATACAATCTTTGACCTGGGAAGAAATGTGTCGCCCCGAGGTACTAGAAACCGGCCAATATTTGGGTTAAAGCAGTAATGAGCGGAGCACACCCTTTCCACATCGGCGGTGGGTAATTTAGAACAGCATTCTTTTAGCTTGATTAGGCTGCTATGGTTAGTGCAGCCAGGCCTATAAAACACGGTGGTAACGTACTTCACTGGTCGAGGGCATCTCATTGTATCCGTTTGCCTCCCGCTGCTCCACCGCCCCGGCCTGTGTGTGGTGGTCTAACCATGCCTGCTTCTCTGTACTCTTCATAATGAATGGCTTGCTCTTTTTAGTGTACCCCTAGGTGTTAGCCAGCAGAATACCCTCTTTCACAGCGATTCAGGGCCAATGCAAACACTAGACCCCATTCTGATGACCAGTGGAGAGCATTCCAGTGGTATCACAGCAGTGCGGGCCAGGGATAGGATGGGATTAGAGTGAGCAGGTCTGATTGGGGGGGTTGGGGTGGGGGGAGAGGTAACTGCAGAGTAGGAACAGGTGGCTGTTTTAGTTTGTTTTGCTGGGAGAGTATATAGGAAAACGTGGTAATTGAGAATGATCATGCACTGAATAAAACAATTAAATGAACACATGAATTTCTTTGTTGTAACATCGCTCGTTGACAATGACAATAAATCTTATTCCATAGGCCATGTGAAAGCTTTAAACATGGACTGCAAAATCTGTATCCATTAAATATTTAGAAATTTGATGTTGAAATCAAATATTGGCACAAAATTCTGCCAGCATGTTACAATACAAAGTAGGCTAGTGTACCTTGTAAGATGAGAAGAAAGAAAAAGAAAGAACATAAAAACATGAAAGCTGCACAGAAAAATATTTTATCTTGCTTTGCTTTATTCTCCATAAGATAAAAATAAAAAAATTCAACAAAAAAAACCTATGAGAGGATTTGCCCTTACAATTTAAAAATACTCCGTGGAGATGGCATAGGGCCTCTTGTGTTTCAGACTAGCCACTTTATGATCTTGTATCCCCTTAATCAGAGCACTTCTTTGGGCTAAGTCCTGCGCCTCTCGTCCCTGTCAGTCCTAATAGAGGGGGTGGGCAGCATTAATCGGAGTCCGTGTCGTGGCGTCGCCTGTGTCTTTGTGCCCCTCTGTGTGCCCTCGGAGACCCCCCGCTGGACGAGTCCGTGTCGTGTCGCTGTCTGTGGGGGCCGTGGGAGGCGTGTGGCCCGCCCTTTGCTCCCCCCCGTGAATGGTTGTCATGGGGTCTGGCTCCGCTCTGACTCTGGTATGATGGATTATGACGATGGTGGTCCTTTTTGTGTCTGAAGAGCCAAAGGAAACAAACAATCAGTTATAGGGTCGGAGGGCTGGGTGAAGTGGTAAGTGAGAGGTACATGCATCACTTGTTAGACTGAAAAAAATCCTGTAAAAAATATCAATATTTATCAGCTGCTAAATTGTGAACCGATGACTTGTTGTCATTGGAAAACATTTGACACTAAAACATTTGTATTCTTAAAACAATAATATTTTATACTGTAACTATAAGTAACTTTTTGACTAACACTTTTTTGGCTAACAAATAATAATTTGTTAATTTCAATAGTGCTGCACACCCTAAACATGCTAAATTTAAAGTAATAATGAGTTGTTGAAGTTACTATCTGAACCTAAGTATTGCCCTAGACTGAATTTTCACTGTCGATATACAGTGTAAAATGTCAGAAATAAACCAATTAAAATAAATTGTCTATTCTTTTTTACTTAACTTTTCTATTTTAATTTTAAATGTAACAACTATTCCACAGTTCTATGTTTTCAAAACTATCATAGTGAGCGGGCAAATCCGTGAATTAAAATCATCCCATTACCTTGAAGTTTATTTTCATGAATGGTTTGAGCATTAAAAGCAATGTCTCAGTTCCCTCTAGTGGTGACAGGGGGACAATTCGTATTTTTCCTATTAGCCTACTCTCTACCATCCCCTTTTAGCAGGTACTTTCACTGTCATTCACTGTCACAGCTTTAAATACACACCGTTTTCTGTCATCCTCCGACTCTGAGGTAGATGAGTCTCTTCTGTGTCTCTTCTTTTTCTTCTCCTTCTTGTCTTTCTTTTTCTTCTCCTTTTTGTTCTTTTTATCTTTCTTCTTCTTCTTGCCCTCCTCCCTAAGAAAACACACCACTCATTATTAGACTGGTTAATATATATCACATTTTTGAACCCTTGTCTTGTATTACTGTATTTACTCACTGTGATTCTTCCTCTTTGTCCTTGTCCGCTTTTTCTGACGACTTTGATGTGGACGGTTCTAACTGACCTTCTGTCTTATGGTGCTAGATAAAAAGCAATAAATCAAATTTCCCTTCAAGTTTAAGCATGATATTGACATGCATTATAATGACTTACTGTAAAAACTGGCAGTCCCATTTTGGCAGCTTCTTTTTCCTTTTGAGAGAGTACCATCTTTTTTCCCCCACCACTGTTAAAAGAGATCAATTTATACAACAATCAGAGCACATACATTCATTGATGGCTTTTGAAACTGTTTATGCCCCAAAGACACTCAAAATCGAAAAGTTCAAACAATATGTTAAATGTATAAGACAAATGTTTACTCAAATTGTCAATATACCTATCGGCTATTTGTTGTTTTATTCTATAGTGGGTTCATGTTGTGGTCAAATTCTGGCGTCTCACAAACCTAGGCACTTTTTTTTACTCATGCCAGCAAAAACATTTTATTTATTTACAGGTTTAAATAAATTTAATTAAAAAAGGCTAATTCTGAAGTTGACAATGTATAGGTACCTTTCTTCCGTTTCAACACAAAATGAAACCATAAAACTGTAATTATTAAAACATGTTATATAATACATTTGTTGTGGGTCTTTAAAGGCTTACCTGCCAAGTCCTGATATACGGTCAACATTCCTTTCATCACCATCAGGTTCTTCTCTTCTGCAAAAATCAGCGAGATCCTATGAAAGATAAGATAGCAAGATAGCAATAGCATCATTTTCAGGGGAAGAAAATATATTAGAAAAAAAAGGCAAAAATTAAGACAAATTTACCTCTTTGGTGAGGCCAGTCGGCTGTCTCTTTATGTTCTTGTGCCCTCTGAAAATAAGTAGAAGACAAAATTGATTACACTGTTAAGTTTACTGTGTAGTATCTGATGTCAATAAAATTCTAACTCACAAGGCAGCCATCATAGCCTCATGTTCAGCAGCTTTTACAGCAGCCATTTCATCTGCCTTGGATGAACTCGCTCCACCCTTTTTGTCTCTGGAGTACCAGGACAGATCTTTGCCTTTCTGCCATCGTCCCACTGGTGCCATTAACGAGTTACCTAAAAAATTAATTAAAAACAATTCAGGAGAAATGTGTGTAGTCAACCAGAACCAAAATAACAGTCTGAATAGATAGACACACTTTGGTTTGAAGACAAAGCCTTGTACTTGCAGGGCAAAATGTATAAATCAGTTTTCTGTATTTCTAAACAAACATTTACCTTTGGATAAAATGTGTAGTTTTAGATGATTAAAGTTTCTAATTTCTAAGTAAGCCTTTGTTTTTTTTACAGTAAATACACCTGACAGGTCAGTAACATCTGTACAAATATTCTTAATGGAACTTGTACAAACAATTTGCAAAGTTGTTCGGAGTCGGGCCATAAATGTTACACTCTTTCACCCCGTCACCATCCAGTGACTGGCGAGGCTATTTATATTTTATTAATGGCAGACACTTGAGCCCTCAGTTGTGTGTAGTGCGTTTCTGTGCAGAGTGCAGCTGAGGGCCACTGGAGCGCTCTTTTGACAGTGACAGTGGTGTGCGCCCAAGTGGAGACGTGTCCGCTCACAAGGGGAGCAATGAAAGCAGCGACCTGTACTTTGTAAAACAGCTTAAAAAGATCAATACTCTACAACTCGACCAACACCTCAGCTGTGAAATGAGGGACGCCACAATAAAAGGTATGAAAGCTCCTTATGATGTGAACTGCAACTATAGACACCACACCGCTACTTTCATCCGAGCCAAAAGTCATGCTTCTGCGTGCAGCTGATAGGACTCTGCTGAGAGGCACTTACCGAGATAATTTTCTCTGTGTTTATCGACCTTCACGTCGTCCCAGTTGAACTGGTCCTGACCTCCCCTGACTCCCCCGGACCGCGACGAACCAAACATTTTAATCAGTGAAGAGACTTTGAGGAAGGTTATGTCCTGTTAGCACAGAGAGCTAACTCTGCTAGCAGCAACTGGTCAGGCCTCCACTGTGTACTCAGCCAGAGACCTCCACAGTTTTCTTCTTGGTTGAAGATAACCAGTATTTTCTGGTTGGTATGATCACTTCGTCCTAAAATCGCAATTATTATTGGTTTTGCTGACTAAAAAACGCGCGTCCCTCTCTGACGCGCTT
This sequence comes from Hypseleotris bucephala, assembly GCA_036025885.1. NCBI lineage: Eukaryota > Metazoa > Chordata > Actinopteri > Gobiiformes > Eleotridae > Hypseleotris > Hypseleotris bucephala. The sequence continues at coordinate 16,354 of JAVQKG010077283.1, forward strand.
TATCCAGTGCTATGCTATTGTAAAGCTAATGTCCCAGTTCCGTGAAACAACGCTAAAACAAATCGAGATTGAGTTGTTTTGTCGTTTGGCGCTGTCCCTTTGTTACTCTTGTCCAAATAACACAAACTCAAATAAATACGTATATTTGTGGCATAAGTGAATTAAAACACACGTTTCGGTGTGCAGTTGTTACGCGTATTTACGGCGCCGTTGAGCATGTAGATGTTTTGGTCCGTAGTGATGACGTAGGCAGCACAAAAAGAAGGATCCCTGATGGCTCTCTCTGCAAATTGTGCAAAAGCAAAGCGCAGAGGAGGCAGAAAATCCTCCGAACACGGCTCCTAAAGCTCGGATATACGCACATTCCAATGTACATGAGATATTTTTCCAGGCTATTTTCAGGTATGACCTATAATCTTTGTGTTTTCCTTTTCTTACGCTTCCCTGCCATACAACAATCCTCCGGATGCCATTCATTTTTCTTCAGTGCACCCATGTTTATCTCCAGCTTAAACGAAAATTCACACTATTTATTCAGTATTTAAATTCGTTTTAGCTAAGTATCCGACCTAACATAATAACCTAACAAAAATTGTATTGCTTTTCAGTATCAAAGTGCAACTAGTGATCACAGTACATTTTATCTGTCTTAAGCCTTTTAGTTATTGTTTAGATAGACCAAGGAACATTTAAAATAAGAAACTGCTTCAATTTTAAGTTATGCATTAGTTACACTTTTATAACACATCAAAATCTGCTAAAAGGACTGGAGTCATACGTGAAGTAATAGATTCCACATGAGTGAATAATGGTCACATGCTTAAGGAGCAGAACAGTGGCATATCTAATAATTGTTAACCTGTGGTGGTTGTGATCTCACATGGCTCTCATTTCCTCATGTCATGTGCTTAAATGTCAAGTTTGTTGTTAAATTGGGATTTATGATGTGTCAAGTAAAAACTATTGGACATTGAGTATGTATATTATTATAAAGATCATGTTTCTCAGCTTTGTTCCTGTAGTGGTGACCTTTTGATTTAAGGTAAAGGAAGAAACTAAAGGCAATTGGCAGTTTTGCTTTTAATTGTAAATGACTTTGAGGTGTCAAGGTGATAGTCTGCCTGCTCTCTTGTCATTTTAATTACATGACAAATAGGTGCGTCTTTTATTCATGCGGTCAGAGCAATTAAAGCTGCACTGATTTTGTGACTGTAAAAGTGATGCGTCAAGTTGGAATGATACTCTCCTCTTTCATAATTCCTTTCCTTCGCGGTCTCACATAAACCAGGAAGTATGTACACAAGCCAGGAGGTATGAGAATAGCAGCAGAGATCTGGAGTTGGGTTTTCATTCTTTAAAATAAAAAAAATACAAATATTGTGAATAAGTGGTGAATTTAGAAATAAAACAGCAGCTCCTTCACATTATTTCTGATAGGCTAGTCCTGGATAGATAAAGGATTTATCAACCAATCAGACTTCTCCTGTCCCGCAAAAGCATGTGATTGATTAAACCGTTTCTTCACTCGCTCTAAAACAAAAACCCTTATAAGACAGTTCACAGATGACCTCAAAGTCTCATTTTTTTCTCAGATGACTTCTGCTATGCTGTACTAATAACTATATTAGAATCTTTGCTAAAATACTAGAAAAAAGAAATCAGGTAGTGCAGCTTTAAAGCAAGTATAACTTTGCATTGTTGCCATGGTCTAGTTGTAAATCTGGTATAAACAATTCGATTTTTTCTTAATCAAAGTAAAACATGGTTCATTATTAGGCTATTGCTCTTCTATTTTCTGACCTTACTTCAGACTCTTGACAGTAGCACGAAGTATTCCATAAACATAGAAAGAAAACAAAAGCGGTCATTTTTAGATTGACGGAAATGCCTGGCCTAGCATGAGTGTAAACAACTCAATAAGATGTGAGTAGTATTAATGGACATGTTGCATCTCCAGCCACTTTTAGAGTAGGTGGTAGTGCATAATATTTCCCTAATTGTTTTGAACACCAATTTAATTTTAATTTAGTACTCTCTCAGACATCCACTGGTAGCCTCTGGTGTTATAAAGCTAAATGTAGGGGATAGTTTGCGTAGCATTTTTCCTGAGTTGCAACAAGACATGAAGCTAATGCAACAAAACCTAAAAAAAAAACAATTATTATTATTGCTTGCAGTCTCACAATTCCGTTTATTACTATGTAGCTATTTGCTTGCCTTAAAGCTGGTTCCCGCCTAAGGCCCATAGTTACTGGGATAGACTCCTGTCACCCTCTTCCCCTATTAATCAGAAACATACATTTGCATTAGTCCCCATCATTTGACATTATAAAAACATCAACTGAAGCTTCATGCTAAATGCTAATTGGCTAACTGACTACCACTATTATCCATGTCTTTACTAGTCTAGTTAGCTGGCTGCCTTGTATTGTTCCTGGAAGTCTAAGAGGTCAGGACCTTAGGATATTGACATCCTAAGTAGGGCTGTAACGATTCACTTCTGTCACAATTCGATTCGATTCACGATTCTTGGGTGGCGATTCGATTCGTATTGCGATTCGATTCGTATTGCGATTCGATTCTATAGATTATTTAA
>JAVQKG010077428.1:0-11171 GCA_036025885.1 Hypseleotris bucephala
GAGGAGCTCGGAGTAGAGCCGCTGCTCCTCCGCATTGAGAGGAGTCAGCTGAGGTGGCTCGGGCATCTGTCTAGGATGCCCCCTGGACGCCTCCCCCGGGAGGTGTTTCAGGCATGTCCTGCCGGGAGGAGACCCCGGGGAAGACCCAGGACACGCTGGAGGGATTATGTCTCTCGGCTGGCCTGGGAACGCCTCGGGATTCCCCGGAAGAGCTGGCTGAAGTGTCTGGAGAGAGGGAAATCTGGGCATCTCTGCTTAGACTGCTGCCTCCGCGATCCGGCCCCGTATAAGCGGTAGAAGATGAGATGATGAGATTTTTCGATGACATCTAATTTCAGTACTTCAAGATTCTGCAAGTGATTTTCAATTTCAAAAAAGTTCCCAGAAAATGCAAAAAAATTACGGCTGTATGCAACACAGTGCTTTTTGCTGGTGTGCTGTGAGATTTCTCTTAAATGCTGTGCCCAAAAGAGGTTGAAATCAGTCTTACACTCTCCTCCAGTATGTTATAATTTTTAGGCTTAGGGGATGCTCGGTGGTAGCACAAGCTAGAATTAAACTCGTCAACAACAAATTGAGAAAAAGTGAACAGATGTTGCTGCTGTAGTTATTTCCTGTTGTGAGCGAAGAAAGGGGAGTTTATGTAAGCTCTGAAAGACAAGTGAGTCGTCCAGGTTCTGGGAAGAGAGGGCTTCCTGTCAGTGTGTCTATGTGATTATCTGTTTCAAGGAGACTAGTGGAATATATGTAACACAGTACAACACAACAGCTATTAAGTATATTGTACAGAATGTCTATAAATAGAGCAATGTAAGGGTACACTAGGCCTTTGGAGGAATAAAAAACAATAGTGAATAGACAAAAACTATATTTAGATACTTTTTGAATCCCCCCCCTCCCCCCCCCCACACATTAGCTAAACTTGTGTTTTCACTTCTTTACACGCAAGCTGTAAAATGCATCTGTTTCCTTGCTTTGTGTATGAGCTGCTAATTCACTTATGTACGGGGCATTCGTCACATATTCTGTACATTAACATGAACTTTATTGTATGGGCTTAGTGTGAGAAATAGGGACATGGTAGGAAAAAGTAATTGTTGAACACTAATTGAATAAATCATAAACTTCTTCCCTTTACCTATTCACCATTGTTATTCTTTCCAAAGCAGGTTTGTCATCATAACATTCACAAAACTAACTTACTCTGATGGTTTTGTACAAACTAGGGTTTAGTCGATTAATCAGTCAGTGAGGTGTAGACTAAAGTTTTATCAGTCGCATTCAAGCTGGTGTATTTTATTATTTGTTAACTTAAGACATCATTTTATTCAAGATAGCAGCAGTTTTTGGGTCAATTTTTAGGTTAAATATATATTACTGTCTACTTTTTTCATCACCAAATCAATTTTACATCACTTGTTCTGTTACACTCTGAAATAGAGATGAACCGATCCGGCTTTTTCCGTCCCGATACCGGTCCCAATATTTGGGCTGTGGATCAACCAAAACCCAATTTCCAGCAATACTAATGCAAAAACTATAGACATAGACATTCATTTACTGACTTTGTATAATCAGAAATTCTTCACTGAAAAATCCCTTCAATTCTTATTACTGTCTTAATCGTCTGACTTGGCATAACTTGAGTTGCCAAAAATGTCTTTAGCCCTAATATAGAAAACCTTTTAGCAGATTGATAATACATGAAGAGTTGTTACATATAAATTCTTGTCATTCCTCTGACTGCTGACTGAGATTAGCTCCATACCATCCTCCCATTAAAACATTATCTACAGTCCTGCTTATTGGTCTTGGAACGTTGATGCAGCCTCACATTGTTAGTCCCTGACACCAGTGGCTTTGAAATGGCTTCTTAAAGCGTCAGTGAGGTCATTACCATGGCTTTTATCTGCGCTCCAACAGCAAACAAAGAGAGCTGAAAAGATGCCAGGAATTTATTTTTCCTGTTGCTCCGAGGTGTGACTGCTGCAGTGTAAGCCGCTGAAGAATTCCTCCCATAATCAGCATTACAAATTGGGCTTGAAATGGAAAGTATGCAATATCCTTCCTTCTTGCACTTGGAAAACTGTTTATTAAGAGGCTTATTGTTATAAGAATGTGGAAAACACAACACCTTAAGATATCATGCAGTACGGAACAAACACTTTTTGGGTGTTCAACTGGAAGCTGGGTGAAGTGTCTCGGGAGAGGGAAGACTGAGCATCTCTGATTAGACTCCTTTTGCTGTAAATCCAGTCATGGATAATAAAAAAAATGGATCTGAATATAAAATACTAGAACACTAATGTATTACTATGTAGGAAAAGAGATATGTTCAGGGTGGTGCACACTGGTCAAAAAAAAACCCCATCAAGATATCTCAATAAGGCCATTTCTGTTAGTGAAAATTGAGTAAACTAGTTCAAGTCTGTGTTTATATTATCTTTCTGCATCACTCTCCTCTTTTCACCAAAACCACTCTCATCAAAGCTCTTTGTGCCACATTTGTGTGTCATGAGGCTGTCATTCTCAGACCACTCGATCTGTAACACATTAAGTCTCTGTTTAGAAAAAGTCAGAGGTTTATGGAAAAGATGTGGCTGTTTATATTCCCAAGACCAGAGCTGCTACTCACTGGGATAAATACAGCCCCTACTACTGCACACAGTATCCACAGAATTGCACCTGTTTAGAGGATGGAGAGAGGAATTGTCATACAAAATATGCATGCAAAAAATGTAGATGCCTAAATAGAGCTAGGGGTGTGAGATATGGTAAAAAAAAATAATATCACAATTTTGATTTTATTAAGATTTTAGTTTACTTTGTGTTACATTACTGCTGTTTTATACAATCTTTTTCAGCAAATTCAATGTAGCCTACATCCAATCAAATTTTATACACTTGACTTAATACTACCACTCCTACTTAGAGCCAAATCAATATTGGTCCACTGAGAATTTAGTAGTTGCACACCCAAAGTATGTCCAGCTTAAATAGTTTTTTATTGTATTTTTGCAGTACAGAAAGCACCCACTAGAAGTAAGAATGGTACAAGTTTGCAGTTTAGTGTAAGTTTGCAGACATGTAATTTGGCATCACTTATAGAAACACACATATAGAAACTTATGATTAGGTCTGCAGTAGTAAACTCTATTTACATTTCCCACACATACAAATGTCAGTCCCTCAGTCTCTGCTGTTGTGGTCTGTTTGTGTGAGTCATTCATAACAAACAGCTTCGACCCTGAGGCCATTCGACTCACTGTGGACACACTGTGGACGTGTGGGGGTGAATGACACTATCTGAGATTCAAGCCAAGATAACTAAGTTAAATAGTGTTATCAGAAAGGCTGCGGTCAATAAATGCAATAAAAACTCCACAACAAAACACAAGGGTCAGTGACACTGTGACTAAGTGCTAAATCTGGCCAAGTATTAGGAATTGCAAAATGTGTCTAGTTACATAGTGACAGTTAAATTGTGTTTTAATTATGTTAGTTTCTGTTTGAAATGAATTTATAAACAATGTGCTGGATGAATTTCTTGTCTATTTATCATTGTATTTCTGTGGCTATGGCTGATTCAAACCACTTTGGGAAGAGAGCAACCAAAACAGTGGCCATAACACGGACTACAACAGACATCACTCAAAGCTTTTTGGGACACAAGAGATTTTGAACCACCATTTCTAAATGCACAATAAGTTATATAGTTTACTAGTTTACCAATAGGGCTCCTAAAGATTAAGTTAAAATCTGCAGCTTTAATTTCTGACTCTTCATACAGACATTTTAAAGGTACATAAAGTTATCCCATCCTTGCTACATCTAAAGAGGTTGTCTGGAGATTCCTGGAAAACATGTTGATGCTAATGATTGGTTGTGTGTGTCCTGTGCTGTTAACCTCTGAGCTTCTCCCGGATCTGACTCAGAGACAGCGTTGGTCACAGGCGGTAAATTAAGAATTCCTCATTATATCGGCGGAACGCAATGCGTTTGGCGATATTATGGAATCATGTTCGTCCGCGTCCGCAGATTGGCCGTGTGAACGCGATAACTCAAAAACAAATTGCCGGATCACTTTCTAACTTTGCAGATACAGTAAAGACGGCGAACTGGATTGATTTGGGGATTTCTTGGATGAATATTAATTAAGTAATTAATTAATTAAGGATTAAATTTGAAAATGCAATAACTCAGAGAGTTTTTGCCCCATTTTCTTCTAACTTTCTGAATAGTTACACATGATGAAGACGCTGAACTAGACCATTGAGTGTATATAGGGGTGGAGTCAGCTAGACGCTACCCACCGTGACCGCAGAGCAAATTTCAGTCGGCTCCATCGCGCCTAATTCCCATTGACTTTCATTGGACTTTCAGTGCCCCTTGCCAAGTCACTATAGCAGCCACAGTCACCATTCTAGCCTTATCGCCTTGGTTTTAGTCCCCTTTATGTAAATTAAAAAAAAAATCAAAAATCAAAACATCACAACATAAATGAGTTTAGTATCAATTTTCAGAAACCAAAAGGGGTGTTTGTGATAGAGAAAATTTGGCCTAATTGTGCCCCCTTTTTGCAGGAAGGGAAGAACAGAAAATCTATATACATCATTCCTGCAAAACAAGATCCTACATTTGTCACAGAATTGTCCAAGACCCATGAACCATAACAGCCCTGTCCCAGTTTGTCAAACCCCAAGGCTAAACTAGAAGCCGTCCCTCTCATTTACACTGAGCCAGGACATCTCCAGCTCACAAATCATGTTATTACTGTCCCCTGCCCGGAGCTCTGCATTCAGACCCAGGTGGAGGCACAACCAGTCCCTATTTATAGCATGTGTTAGCCCCGTGCTACCAGCCGCCTGAGCTAAGGAGATTTACTGTTCCCACATCCGAGTCCCCGCCCCGACTCTGAAGCTTATTTCCATTAAAAGAAAGCAGCACCTGTGTTAAATGTAGCTGCATAAACCATATTTAATTAAAGCGTGTCAAACAACTTCCTGGGTGTTAAAAGTTACCAAGAGATACAAGAGAAGAGTTTAAATCTAATCAAGCATTTGCAGCAAACAGATCATATCAATGGCTTAAAATCGAAAGAGGTAGAAGTAACATTCTCCTTACTTTGCAAAAGAAGCCACATAGACACAATTAGTCACAATTTGATATAAAAAAAAAAGAAGAAGAAGAAATTACAGACTCAAATGCCCGAGCACAATACAAAATGTAGCATATCTATTACATTCTTTTTAATACAGTGCCTGGCCAGAAAAGTTACCACTTGGATGTAACTAAGCTAATACTGTAGGTCAGTTGATTTTTCTTTCATGATGGCACAGGCATGCTTTCAAGATGACGATGCCAGGATTCATATGGCCCAAATTACAAAAGAGTGGTTCAGGGAGCATGAGACATAATTTTCACATATTCATTGGCCACCACAGAGTCAATATCTTAACCCCATTGAGTCTTGTTGATGTACATACAGGACACTCTTGTAAAAGAGATTTTTAATCTCAATGAGTTTTTTTTATCCTGGTTAAATAAAGGTTTGAATGAATGAATGAAAACATACAACTCTAGCTCTAAATTTATTGGCAATTTTGTGATTTTACAAAGCTTTCAAATTTACATCTCAGTTTTAATCAAAATGCCACTTGCCCTGTGGATCCTCTGCTCTCAATACTCCCTTTGCTTCCATCTAGTTTCCCTGCTGTTATAAAAGCAAGCAGACCTCACTCAGAGAAAATTACAGCCTGAAAGCAGATGTCACTTAACTCCAGATACAATGTAGAAAAAGGTGATGAGAGGGGCTTTTAAAATAGAAACCGATTAAAAAAAGCCTATGCAAATCTGTCGTCTCTGCAATCAACACAGGTAAAGTGAATGAAAACTCAGCTTTCCTCTAAAAGCTAGGCCACTAAATTTTTCACACCGCAAATGCACTTGCAGTCCGCAGAGGAACATGGATTTGTCATAAGAAATGTGTTGCAGCTCCAGATAGAGACATGAGCGACAGCAGACTAAATTTAAAAATTAATGTGATGAAGTAGGGCAGCACAATTAAATATTACCTTCCAATATCCTCCTTTCGAGAGGGTGCAATTTTGTGATTAAGCCAAAATGTGTCAGAACACTTTCAGAAATTGCTGTGTGGATAAAATGATGCCCTGGCCTAATTGCCTAATTGCAGTGTCCCCTAAAATCACTCTTTAGAGCAAATTAAATTGAGCTTTTAGTCCAAAATCAAGTACTAAATGACTCAAAGAATGGACAAAATGCTGGTAGGTGAGTTGCTTTTAAAAAATGCTGTGTTCTTCAAAAGTCCACTAGAAAACATTTGAAGGATTGGTGGGTTCTTCTTCCCACCATTCCATCAGTCATTGTTGAGATCAGGTTTGTAGAGTTAAACCATGTGAATGAAATGGATTCAAACAATGATTTGGATCTGCAGCATTTTGCATTTTGTGATAATGGAAATTGTGTAAAAGGCTAAAATTGTGAAGGCTTGGCTACTATATTGCATTTCTTAACATTTGCACAGGACTGCATATTAACTTCTACATTAAAAACTATATAAAGTACAGTGTCCAACAAAGGTGTGTTTCAGCAGCATTTACTAAAACAACAATACAATCTAAACAATACAAACCAGCAAACTCAAACAAGCTGCTGAAACTGGAGCTGTTGTGTCAATGCAAACAGTGTGTGCAGCTTTCCCTGTATCATTTCTAGGAGCCGAGAGAAAGGCGTGTGTTCAGTGTAACTCAATGACTACCTGCTGAGGGTGACCTCTGAAGCGAATACACCCACCACACGTATTACATAACTCCTCATCTATACCATACAATATTCATGTGCTTTAACTCGAGACGCACTGCAACAACATGACAGGTAAACAGAAAACACTCACCGCCATCACCAGCTCGAAGGGATGCTTGTACACCCGCACAGGTGACTGGTACTTCTGCACCATGGTGGCAACAGCTGTGACTCCTACAACCTGTGAATAGAATAAAAAGATTAGCCAATAGAAAATTAAATACACAAGCAGAATTATGGCAGAAATTCTAATCTTAAATTTTTTTCAGTGTTGTATACACTTCATAAGAGGTAATTACTAAGGGTACCATATTACCATATCTTACTGGCAACCACTCTGTTTAGACTATCAGTGTACACGGAGTAAAATGGTATTGCCTTAGCGCAAAATAATAGGGAAAACAAATATATCTTAGAGAGTAAATGGTGATTGCATATAATAATTTATTTGTTATTTCCTGGCTTGCTGTATTAAAAAAAAAACATCAAATGGGGAAGGTTATGCTTATTTACAGTAACTATTTACACACCCCACAATGAAAACACAATCTATGTCAGATATTCTCAAACAGCGCAGTATCAAAATAAACCATATTCTAACCTTGTTTTGGAAAGTAGGCTATTGAAAAAGCAAGGTGATCTGGAGGACTGAATCTTGGCATCATCTCAGTAACACAACACCTGCCAACACTATGCTGTATGATGATACATGCATCTGGTCCACAGTTGGAAAGACCCAGCATGTAATTAAGTGAAGGTGTGTTTTGGCTGACTGCGTGCTTCGAAGACGCCAGGTGCTTTGGGAGAATATGTTAGGCTTTTTATGCTATATGAATACATTATATAGAAAAAAGCCAAGAAGGGGCTCGCTTAGTGGTGAATAGTGAATTGTGACAAGCTCCAGAAGGAAGTCTCTTGAGCCATGACCCAAGATCCAACAAATCAATGGATGCAGCATTCTCCACTCATATATCAAAGACTGTAGTGCTGCAGTGGCCTGTCTCTGCAAACTACTGGGGATACAACTCAAACTGAACATACTGTCCATATAACAACATGGCAGGCATACAGCAGCAGGGGACAGAGAGATATTATTCTGCAATGTGTTCAATAAAATGTATTTAACATCCTATTGCATGGTGAAATAAAACCTGTATAAGATTGCCCATTGAAAGCAAAATGCCTAAAATGTACAAAGCTTGTCCAATAAGTCCAAAATAACCCAGTACAACATAATGCTGTATCGCCTTTATTTAACACCAAATAAGATTGTGGGCACAGAGGGTCAAAGGAACAGAAAATGCAATTTATTGACGTAGATGTTTTAAACTAACATAGCAGGTACACAAATATTTTTCTTACTGTAACCCAATGCAAACAATTGATTGGTCCTCTGGAATTTACACATCAATTTACCATTTCTGGAAACTAGATCTACATGTATGCAAACAAAAACACAGAATGATCAGTGCAGCCTCCAAAATGACATCAATATTTGAGATAGACCAATGCAGACTTTGAAAACACAGCTGATTGCTTAAGAAAATTCCCAGAAATTACAAAACATTGGCATACTATTTGTTTGCATGCTGATACGTGTCTCTCCTGCAATGTTTTGGTGGGAACATTGCTAGAAGGAGGGGAGTGTATATGAGCTAACCATCTATCTACTAACTTAAAACAAGGATCAGGGAGTCAGACTAATAATAACCGGGCAAATGCTGCTACAGACAGAAGGGTCGCCACAATAAGCTACTTTAAACAACATTTATCACACTAGCTACTGCTTCTGCTTGGGCACAGTAATTACCGTCATGCTGTAAGGTCTGCCAGCAACTTCAAAGACGATTCAAAACAAGACAATTAGTTAAGGTTAGGCAGTTATTTGGTTTAAGTGATGCAACAACAACATAGATTTTAGGCTTAAACTGTTTAGGATGCTACTGTTTCTAGGCGATTCGGTTTGACTTTGTGCTAGTAAAATGTTTTGATTGATGCGAGACTAGCGTGGAGTTACGGAATGTTTGTATCCAGTAATAGGCAACAATGATGATGATGAAAGGGGTTCAGTTAAAGCAGGGTATGAATAGGACTTTATGTCAAATGCCAAGCTAAAAAAAAGATACCACACTGAAATGTTTTAAAAAGTCAAATTGAGAGCTCTTGTTTAACCACACTGGCGCTAGTCTACAGGGTAACTTCACAGATACAATTACTAAAAAAGCGTCTTACCTGTGATAAAGCAGTGACAAAACCGGGCTATTTCCGTGTGTTTAGTTGTTGTTTCTTCTGTGGGACTCGTTTGAGAGAAGTCTTGCCATTCCGTCCTCGTTCTCCACTTCGCCGGGGAGCTAGCACTGGTTAGCTTCGATGCTAACTTGGGCGCCCCATGTTGCCAGAATTAGCTTCAGATGTGACACTTCCCTCACCGATCTACTATAAAGGGCACATTACAAGATCTACCACCAAATATCCAACAGAGGCTGGTGTTAATCGTGATAGCAGCCGGAGTCTTAGTGGAGGAGGACGGTTTGTGCCTGCAGTCCTCTCCGCCTCCTGGTCAAGCCTCTCTCACGCCCCTCCTCTTGGTTTAAATCCAGGGAAAGATTTTTATTTTTTCATTTCGGAGCTGCGCAGTGCTGCTTTGACCACATCTGTCTGCCACGCTGAAGGACGAACAGTACACAGCGTTTATGGATGAATTAGGAAGAACATTAGATTAGGCTATATTGTGTAGATAGTAGCTAGTTGTGTAGATTAGTAGGAATAATTGTGCGTTTATTTCTTAAGAAACCGCATCAGAGTTTGTTTGTCCTTCTACCATAGCCTACAAATTTGGTTTGAGCATAGAGAGAAGAGTTATTTGCCAATAGTTCAGTTTTATATTCAGTTTATTATGCGCTATTAATGGATAAATAAACTGGATAGCCTAATAAATGGCCTGAGCAGACAGTAGTGGCAAATCAATTAGTGCATTAACAAACATTTCAAAAGTTCTTTCAGTTTTCTTTTCAGCATTTTAGATTCGTCATATTTCATGTCATATTTCATGTCATAAGGCTGAACCTGTAAATAGGTATGTTACTCATGCATCTGGGTCTACAAAAGGCATAGGAAAAACCTGATAGTGGTTTCAGAATGATGTAGTCAATACACCACCACATAGCAGCTCACTAGGGGGTTTCATGTAGTCTGAATCATGAATGTGAATCATGTGACATTTACACTCACCAGACTTAACTAAACTTACCCACACTATCACCATGTGCGTGTGTTAGTGGTGCCAAAGTGAAAGAAAGACTTTATAGAACTGAAAATGGTATGTTTTTGTGGCCACTGTCCAAAACTGGTTTGGAACAAGGGAAATATAGCCTAATTAAAGCTACAGTCTGTTTCTTTTTAAGAATGACTGGAAACGGACAACAGTGCTTTGACATGAAAGAAATAGGCCTATAATGTATTATATAGCTGTTTCAAATTTGACTCAGTATTTGCCACAAAAACACAAAAAGGCTTGCACTCAACATTAAGATTAATCATTCTGCCACAAATGTAAACAAAACCATACACATCATATAGGTCCACACTAACAATGTAATAGTAAGCAAGTGGCCAATATGTAATATGTAAATTCTGAATTATATGGCCTAATACATATGCCCTAATGGCCCATATTTCCTGCAGATGAATGTGCTGAAACAGGTCTAACCTCAGATGTGTGTGACCTTGGCAAACGGCCAAATCAGTGGCCACTGAACGGAGCCGGTGGGGACCATTAGGATGCAGGTAATCAATGCTGCACTAGGAATCCGATAGTCACTTTGTTACTTCCATGTAAAAGGAGCTTTGTAAATAAGTACTGGTCCATGTCAAAGTTACTAGACCCATACATGTTCAAACACTGTCATACAATTTATCACTTTAGTCTTGCCATTACGTAACATTTTTAACAATTCTTTTTGTAACACTTTATAATAACACACTATAGTATTAGCTAGTATAGTAACCCTTTAATTGATCATTTACAAAGCATTATTTCATCTCTAATAAACATCATTGAGTGACTTGAGGTTAATTCCTATACTATAACAATAATACCTCTAATTAAGTAGCCTAAACTGCTTATTGATTTAATCATTGTTGATTGCACAAAAGTACCATCTGGGGTGTGTACTCCACAATAAGCTACCATCAATGTACAGTAAATCAGTTAAAATAGCCTTCTAAAATAGATAGATAGATAGATAGATAGTTTATTGTCCCACAGTGGGGAAATTTGTTTTCACAGACTGTCATACAGCTCACACAAGTAACAAACAATAATAAACCAACATTTAACATAAATCCAA
>JAVQKG010077499.1:0-10837 GCA_036025885.1 Hypseleotris bucephala
AATTGTTTATACATACAAAGCCTATGTTAACTGTCTGTGCTCTAATTTAACAGCAAATGGTGAAAAATTGATCTAGCTCATAGTCCACAAATTTATGTATTACCTGCATGTCAAATGACTTTAATATCTATGTATTCTAACCTGAGCAATGTAACATTATGTAAACATTTCTTTATGATAAATATACAGAATGTTAAGGACAATGGGTTCAGGCGAAACATAACACTATAAAGGTATAGCTGTGTGTAGTCTGTGAATTAGCATGCTCATACAACTGCAGTGAAGTGGATAACCATTTTAACTTACACCCTGACGATCTATGAATTACAGACATGAGCTCGGTCAAGGCTTTTTGGACCTATTGAGCTATATAGCATATTGCTTTCTATGTTCAGTGCCCATGCACTCAGGCTATATCTTAATCAAAGAGTGTTGTACAAGAAGTAACATTACTGACAGGCATGACAGTCAGTGTGCTGCCATTCATTGACATGTGTTTTCTAATTTGAATAATTATTTGTCCAAGAGAGAGACTATATAGAGAAGTAAAGCGCAGACTAAGAGAGATCAGTATATGACACTGAAGCATGTCATTAGGTGAATTTGAACAATATTGGAGAGAGTGTAAACATCTAGGAAGAAAATGTTTTAAAAAGTGCATTTTAGGGTACAATGGCAAACTAAGTTGACAGATGAAGTTCAGGTTCATGCTGAATGGCAGGGTTAATCACTAGAGACATGGTTTTCATTCAACAAAGTGTGCCAGCGCTCAATCTTCTTGTCCTTATTCTTCAAACACTCGTACCAGTGTTTGAGACGCTCGCCCTTGGCAGTAATACCCAGCTGACAACCACCTGAAAATAAAAGATTGAATTTAATAAAAGGTGTTTAAACATCACATCTTTGAAGAATTCTGCAAATACAATGTTACCTATATAGTCATTGGCCTTTCCAATATCATAATCCCACACGGATATATCTAGGGTCTTCTTGGCAAGTTCACTATGTTTGATATCATAGCTGAATTCCTGTATTTTATTCACATCATAGGTTAATTATCGCATTTATTTTGAGCATTTTCAAAATATGATGCTATGTTTTTTTCTAACCTCATTGAACTCCGGATTCAGGGTCCTCTTCTTGATCTGAGTCTTGCTCTTACCTTTTTTCCCCATGTCAGGTTTAAGGCAACTGTAACATTAATAGTATTATAGTTAGATTATTTTTCTTCAGTACTTTCATACTGACATTTCTCTCTTTACAGGACCTACATTTTGACATAAGGGTCAGAGTAGCCATTGGCGTCCATTGCAGCCAAATGGACACAGCGTACCACACCCACTAACAGGCGGTTCAGTTGAGTGCTGTACATGAGCGAGATGAGAATTCGACCACGCTCCTCAGACTCGCCACCATCTTTCCCTGTCTGTGACAGTGCAGAGACAATTCATTTTATAAAGGAATTCATAATAAGATTGGTATTAAATACTTGAGTCGAGTTCAAACAAGCTTGATTTAAAGCATTGCCTCATCTTCGTAAAGAGCGATGCCTCTGGCTACTCCAGCTGTTGCAGTTCTCTTCGTCTGTGCAGGGAATAAGATTACAGCAGGTCAATAAGAGATTAAACCAACAAGAACAAATAATTGTTTCACACTAACTTTATTACACTCACTGGGACAACTCTCTCGAGACACACGTTGAAGTTCTTCTTCTGGTTCAGCTTCAGTTTCTTCAGCGCCACTCGGGTTTCCCCAATAAACTCATTATGCCCAAACTTGTCCTCATCACAGACAGACAGCCTACAAAAATGAGATGACAACTTTAGCAGTACAGACGTGTTATATGGTTTTCTTGAGCATCAAATGGAGACAGTTTTGAAACTTCAGTTTGTTAATTCAGATTGATAAATGTAAAAAATATTTTATTTACCTGAGAGTTTTGCGTTGCATATCATCATCTGTCAGTCCATGATAGGTTAGCGTCTCGTTCCACACAGGGTTGCGGGTATTTCTAAGTGTCTTTGTACGCAGCTTTGTTGACTGGCAAATATAAAGATCAAAAGATTAGTAGTTGTGAAAGTGTACATGTAAAAGCATGTTGCATTTCAAGATCAGACATATCTGTGGTTTGTAAACTCATATCAAAGTAGTATCTACATAGCCACATTTCAAAGTAGGAAGTGTGGGGGGCCTGGAGATATCTACACTTTTAAATCCAACTGGATCTGGTTTGACACACATCCAGCAGATGTCCGTCTGGAGCTTGCAAATAGCTATTTTAACAGACCACAGGATAACATTATTCCTACTACCTTTTCTAGGTATAAATAACATAAACCTTTTAAAACAAAAATGTAGCAGGTGCCTCTTTTACCTTACTTGCTCCAGGTAGAAGATGAAGCTTCACATAAGGATCTGCTAATCCATTTGAATCCATTGGTTTTAGTCCCTACAAAAACAACATAGTGACATAAACAATAGCCAACAATAGCACTTCATTGTAATTGTCCCTGTGTGTTGTGCGTATAAGCAGAGTAATGGTACCTTTGCTTTGAGGATGCTACAATGGAGGCTGTTGCTTTCCTGATCATAGAGAAGACTGAACTCAAGAGATCCCAGAGTAGCTGAAAGAGACCCAGGTCAGTCATTACACTGAGTACTGCAAAAGCAGTTTGACAGATGAATATTTCAGTCTGCGATGGCCAATAATTAAATTATTTTTAATTACATATTGATAATAACGAGAAACTAAAGCTAAAGCCCAGTATAAATAACACGTTTAATCAATCTGCAAAGGTCGTGCATAACAGAATAGTTTTCAAATTAAAAACTCCTCAAATATATAATAAAGTTCAGAGGTAATCTGGGTAAAGAATATGCAGCCAGTACATTTTTGTTGCATTGTCAGCATTTTGTCAAGCATATTAATAAAATGTTATTTATTCAAATAATAGTACCTTCTTATTCAAGAACCCAATTAAGCGTTTCACTTTTAACACAGGGGACTGGAGCAATAATAGCTCAGATTATGTTAAATTATTTGCACAGTCTAAATAAAATCAATTTGCATCCAATTTGCAAAGGGTGTTTGGCCATGCAGGCCAAAAAAAGAGCAGGTGTTGGTGCACTCACTGGCTTCATCGGAGTCATAGTCATTAGCCTCCTCCTCGTCCTCCGGGGGAGGTTGCTGCCGGACAGGAGGCTGCCTCCTCTCTTCTCGTACAGCAGGGGGCGCTCTTTGCTCAGAGGGAACAGGAGCAGAGGAGTACAGCCCTGCATCTCCAGACACAGAACCTACAAGCACATCCAACCATGTGTGACTAAGTGCAACAAAACAACTGGTGATGTGATATTTCATGAATGGCTTGAGATTTTGATGAGGACATGCGTAGGTGTCTTGCAGCTTTCTAGTGGTTTCTTCTCACCCTGCTGGGCTGTAGCAGCTGATGCAACAGGCTGTGGCCTGGAGCTCTGAACTGGAACCATCTTCTTCATTACCACCGGGCTGGCCTGTCCCGCCTCCTCAGGACCAGCTCCACCTGTGGCCATGCGTGCCACTGAGGGCTTAGGGGCCACGGGAGGGTAACCAGCACGGGTCTGTGGGGCTAGACATGAACATATACAGAGTAAACAGACAAAAACATATAGCATCAGAGAAATACAGATACCGCAGTACAACGCCCTGTTCTGAGAATACTTTGCAGCTTTTGTGGCATTGACCTATATATTCTCCAATAAGCTGTGGTAGTAGAATATACTGGATGTGCAGCCACTGTAATGTATTCTTGTTCTCTTGTTACCCCTTCATCAAAATATCATGCTGCAGAACTAATTATGCATAAAATTTGAAATAATACAATGTGACCCTTCATGCCAGCAACCCCTGGAGGCTCATCCTAGGTCACAGCATGCACCTTCCGACAGTTTAATTGGAGCTCTTCACCCCACTCCTCTGCAACAGTGGGTTATGCTGCTAAAATTCAAAAGGTTGAATGATTGGGACAAGAGTAATGAGTAGCAGGATTACAGGAGGGCTGGTAAAGGTTGGATGCAAAAATCAGGACACGCACAGGGCAAGGTTTTGAAACAAAACAGGGAGAAAAAAGGAGGAAATGTAAATACAAGCAAGGCCTGTTGCTCAGTTTTCAAAGGCTTGCACAGGCTAGAAACTTGCCTGGAACTTCCTGCTCAGTGGCAGAAGTTTGACTTTTCTCTGACAGGACAGAATTAAAGCACATTTTGTAAAATATTTTACGACTAAATAAAGTCAATAAGTGGCATGTTTACAGTAACTACCTGATGGAGGTTGTTTTTGAGTAGGTGCCTCTCTGGGTGCATTAGTTGCTGGTCCTTGGGAACCAGCAGCTGCTGGGGCACTGATCTCTTTGGATTTGGATAAAGGCATGGGCGCAGGTATAAAATGTTTAGGGAAACCCTTAAAAAACCACGCACCAGACCTCTTCCACACCTGAGAAAGGAAAATGACAGCTTATTGTAGGCTTCCCAGTATGTATTATTTCTACTAGGGAGAAACTTACCTCTCGCTGTTGTTTGCAGATCTTGCATATCCACACAGCATGTGGTCGGCTACTACACTGTGTACCACACTTAGTACACATGTTCTACACAACAGGAGAAAATACAGAGAGAGTTCCAGCTGTTCATCTTTTGGAAAAGTATGAAATATATGCCACAAAGCAGTTATTTTATTTTATTTATTGTAAATGGCTGATCCATTGCGCACCTTTTTGCAGTCTTCACACACCACTGAGCTGACCCCATGTGAGCCCAGCTGCTCTCCACACACCAGACAGCGGGACAATCCATCCCCACACACAGTCTTCTTCATGTCGTCCAGGCGGTTTATCAAGCGCCTGCAACATCACAAGGTAAAACCACTATTTATGGCGCTTCTGTTTGCCACATACGTACATAACAATAAATAACAATTAATTGTTGTTTGATTTAATATACAATTCTATATTTTACCCAATTCTCTCTTGTTCCATGGCCTCCATTTTCTCAGCGCGGGCAATTACACTGTTTATAATCTCCTTCTCTTCATCTGTTAGGTCTGGACCTGGACCAGGACCTTGCTGCATTGTCCAATTCTCCCTATGAACCAAACATTACAATCCCCCTTTTAGTTTTCATTTATACAGGAACATAGAGCATGCAGTATGTCTAGTATTTAAGTTATATAAATGTAATAAAATAACAATGTATAGATAAGTAAGATTTTATCTACTCACTGCTCTTTATCCCTGTTGATGCATCAAAGAGGAGCAGGTAAATCAAAATATGACATGGTTAGCAAGTATTTGAGAATCTAAGTAAAGCAGTCTAAAATGCTTACCTTGAATGCATGGCCCTCTGTGTATTGTTTGATACCCAGCGATCTGAGTCACCGCTCATCACAGTGTCCGTCATAGCTGTGTTGTCACAGTCTGTAGGTAGACAGGAAAATTCACATTAATTAGATTTTTTTATTATGCCAACATGCCTAAATTGTAGAAAACATGATAATTAGTATACAGCTTGTATTTTCAGCTTTATATGGATCACGGACAAATCTGACACTTTGGGCAGTACTTCCATAATGAAGGATGAAAATCTGCACCATGACTGTGAGCCAGTACAATGCAGAGATCCAACTGGCAACTCACCAGCAACTCTCCCATTAATTGCTATCCAGTGATGTAAGGTTAAGCAATGATAACTTCACCTCTGTCACCATACACACAGCCAAAAGATACCACTGTAATATATTTCTGATAACAGATAAAGAAATTCCCATCTTATATTACTTTTCTCTTCGTCATCTTGCTTTTTAATTGAAGACTTAAAAAAGCAGCAAAATATCAATAGCTGTCTCAGCAGATGCTGCAGCCAAATTTGAAGACTAATCTGCAGGAGCTTCACTGTGGTTTTAAAGTCTCTCCACCATCATTTTCAGGGAATATACTGCGCTGCATCATAAAGTTTATGTATGTACAGTATTGCACAGTCACATTTAATATAGGTGTTTGCTTTGTAGAAAAAAGCAGTCCCCTGTATAAAAATAATGTCCTTTGACCAGAAGGGAAGTGGGTTGTCTTGGCTGTTTCAACTTCTGTGTAGAGTAGTTGTTGCTGCAGTAATAACTAACTAATAAATACAATTTTAAAAAGTGGCAGTGCTACCGAGATAAGGTCAAGTAAATGGGGTAGGAAAGACCAATTATTTTTACCAGCAGCAACTAAAAATGTAATACGGCAATAGTCTAAATGAAGGAAAAGTCAAAGTGGTCTATCAAAGAATAATGTTGAAATGAGGTATAATATTGGACCAATGCCAGTAAAGGTATTTGTGACTACACCTGACTAAAAAACTGTGCTGCCAAGAGAGTGTGAGTAGGTATTTTAAGTCTATAGTGACAGCAGATGAGCTTTTGCAATTTATTTGTGTTCATGAGGCAGGAAACAAGTCTGGGAACACTGCCCAGAGCTAATAATGACTGTGAGGTGTCAGTTGTGGTCCGTTTGGGATATCCGCCTATAAAAGTTATGATTTCAGCAACCTTATTAAAACATCTTTTGCATTGAATGAAGAGCTGCACACGCAATACCCATATAGGAAATAATGTATTGCAACAATCTATTCATCTGGCAGAAATTTTCAGTCAAAGTAATTGTGAGTTAGCCAGATAATGCCTCGTTTAAGTCCTGTTTTAGTTCTGATTTGCTTGAGATTTGATGCTTTAATTCTGGTATATATTTTGATTTACTCACACTTTTGACCTCCCAAAAAATCAAGAGTCTTCTATTCTTCCATTTAAATCCATAAATGTTGGGCTGTGGTTTAGCTCAGTCAGTAGGGCGTACAACCAATTTACAGAGCCTACAGTGCTCGCACCATTCTTTTCCCTGGTTTCCTGTCAATCTACTATCCTACCAAATAAAGCCAAAAATAGTCAGAAAATATCTTTAAAAAAAATACATACTGTAAATGAACTTATATCATTATCACAGTTTTCAACATACCATATTTTCTAATATCATGCAGCCCTAATTTGACATGACACATCACAGTGATAGGGCTACAACTAGCATGAACAGAAATCCACTGCAGGCAAGCCTCTTTGTCTGTTTCTTTACTCTGTGCAATTGGATTACAGCAGTTTCACGTCTCTATCAAGCAGACAATACAGAAAGAGAACTACTGCACGTCACTGGCCTGGGGATTCAGTGTATGTCCAGAGGGAAAGTACCGACACCAAGTGAGGACCTGCTGTCTCCGCAAAGGAGCACTGCTATCCTGTCAGAGCAGCTAAAAGCCTTTGGGAACTGAAATAATGTTGGGAGCCTGATGTTACAGGTAGTGTCCAGTAGCCAGAGTAAAAGAGATAATGATAAAGATGCACAATGATAAAAGAAAATCAATAAGGTTCACTTGTTCACAGCAGTAGGTTTTTTGTAGAAAGGAGGGCGCACTGCTCGTATTGTGCTGCTTAACATACTTTTTCTTATCATACCTTTTCTTATCTGGTGCACTGCCCGAGGACTCACTGAATAATAACAAATTTGCTGTGCTATCAATAGACACTATGGGTGTGTTCCTCCCCCCCTTTGGTTCTGCTGCAACCAGCCAATGATGGCAGGATAGTCTTGTGGGACATCTGTCTCTTCCCACTTTTCCACAGATTCCTGATAGTTAAAGCATGTCTATAGTTATCTTATACACAAAGGCAATGAACTGTGGACCCCTTCATCTGAAGATTGTCTCGGCTGTTGACACATGCAGCTTAATGAAGGAGGAGGTTATTCAGTGTTGTGCGCACACATGTCATTGAGTAAATGGAACTGCATTAGAGAAATTGCCTTGATGAAGCTAAAACATTGTTTCAAATTTAGAAATAGAAACAGTAAATAATTCACTTTTTTTAGACAGTCTACGGTAATAAATATACATTCACAAATGACAAAATATGACCTTCATCAAGTCTAAAGAAAGGGTCATATAATGTAGAAATATCCATTCTGTATTGCTATTTACCTATATGGGTAAGAGGCTGGGACTTCAATTTCTTGTGTAAGGTAAGGTACCCTGAATGGACAAGAGACAGATAAGCACAGATCCGAGTCACAAAAATGTAATGGATGTTTTTGGACAATGAGAGGAGATATATCATAGAAAAAAACATGGCAACTGTCACATAAATAACAATTTTAGCTGCAAGGTTCCCAATTGTCCCAAGTCTGTGTCCTAGGTGGTGAGGTTTGCATCAGGAAGGACATTAGGTGTAAAAAACCTGTGCTAATTTTTCCAAGTGATCCAGATAACATGAATACACATGGCTGTGCTTAAAACAAACGGCACTGACACGCTAATTAGCACTCAGAAGATTCAGTCTGCTCTAACAGATTGCACTGTATGAAAATCCTTTACATTTCAAAAGTCTCAACCATACAAGCGTCGTAACATGTATTTGAGGCCAATTATTTTACACTGTCTAGGCTAAATGTCATAGTGAGGCTTGTTATCACTGTCAACCTTATTTGGGCGAAATCTTTTGAAGTTTTACAATAGACTTATGTGCGTCATCTGTGAGTGTGCCATGGTGCCACTGTCATCTCCTTCTTGGTTTCCTCATATAAAATGACTCAGTCAGGTGGCGACTTCTTCTCTGGAGAGATACTGATATTCTCCAGTGCCCAGTTTCTAAATGTCATGGAGCCTCTGCAATGACGATTTAATGTGGAAATCCACAAAATGGGAACGGTGACAACAAGCTAGCTATCACACAATACAGTCTGCAAAAAACACCAGGCATGAATAGTAACAGATTCAGAGTGATATGACAACAGAAAAAGACAAGGGGGAGCATCAACTCACTGTAGTCATCGGTGGGATCATCATAATTCACCCACGCTTCTATAGGATTTCTTATGTGAGTGAAGATGACCGATTTAGAAATCTGCTGTCTATGGGCCTGAGGGAAAGTCAATAAAGATCTGCATGTATGCTTTATGGAACATATATCAGTCCAAACCTTAGGCACCTCTGTTTCTATTTATAGAATTACAGTCATACATTATTCCAGGGCACTTGAAGTAAACTCGCATCATCTACATAACCAATAGGGTTAAAATTCTGTATATAGTCCTATTGCAAAATGATCATTAGCAGCAAATGATAGATGGAATATAATGTGAAATATGCCACAAGTCATCTATGCTGTAGCCAAATACACATTTTGATTTTTGTCTCAGTTTAATTTTATGGCTTGTTTAGGCTGGTTCTGCCATTTTATGGTCCTGGTTTTGTCCTTGACATTTAAAAAAATATATTTAAATAATTAGTTTCATTGCCAAGCTTACCCAAATGCCTTTCATATTATTGCAATACACAACAATGGTATGTCATGTTTTCATAATATTGTGCATCCTGAGGGTTTTTAACTGATTTAGAAAACCTGCTTTCTGTGGACCGAGGGAAAGTCAATATACATATGCTTTAGGGAACATACAGTCTATGTATCAATCCAAACCTTCTACACATCCATTTTCAATAACTATTTTTAGCTGCAGCATCATGCATTATCCCAGGACACTTGAAGTAAATGCTCAGCATGAGTAACCACCCTAACGTCTTTTTTTTTCACTTGCACCGGTGATTGCTGTAGCTGTCAGGTACAGCAGCAGGTGTATGAGTCATTACTGCAGAACATATGTGAAAAGCATGTTGTTTTGAGCAGAGGAAAGTAGACTGACAACTAGGCAGCAAGGTATTGACGGATTGATTCAACATGGATCATTATGAAAAAGGGCAGAGAGCTACAGGGGGATGGGTGTCAAGAATATGTTTTTTTACTTAGATCAGCAAAATGTTAAAAAGACAGAATTTATAAATTGATTTAAAAAAATTGTCTAACGTTTTAAAACTAGACTTGCATAACATTTCCCTCAAGAACCCCGTGTGTCCTATTTGAATATACCGTAATGACGTTGAAATCAATGTTCTAGTACACTTAAATTATAGGACACAAATTCCCTTGTCAATTTCCAAAGAGGCCATTTCTAAAGTGGGTTAATGAGAGTGAGAGATCAATGAAAAATGCCACAATTGGATCTACTGCAATATATCTCCTTGGTTTGAACACTGTTAAATAGAGATTGGCCTTAAGCTTACTAGCACCTGCCACACTGTCGTCCAGGGTCCCTCCAGATTCAAATCAGCACTTTTTATCCAAACCATTTCCAAGGTGCTTATGCCAAGTAGATACCAGAATTGATATTTATGTCAGTACAGCATACACACACAAGCCATGATTTAACCACACACATTTGCAGGTTGCTGTAGCCATTAATGTTTCATCAGCTGTAGCACTTTGTGCTTTTCCATTTGAAGCTCAATAACCTTGGAGCCTGCGTTTTTCCAGAAAATAAAACAGGTCAGCTACATATGTTTCTGAATTACTGACAACAGAATACAGATTTACTGTATATTAGTAGTGAATGAGAGAGTGGTCTGTAACCACCTTTAGCTTCGATCGAGTCTCCTTCAGAATCTCCTAACCATCACAGAAAACATATAATTTTTATACACAACACCAATGTGGGAGTGGAATCAGGTGGGATCAGTTGATGATTGGTTGAGCTAATTTACAATACACGTCTGAGAAATTAGGTGAGTCAGGGGACTTTGGGCTAGAGACATTTGCATTTGAGAAGGTAAGAGACAAGGGAGGCAGAGCAACATTTGTATGTCAATTAGATTCACACTTCTGCTAGAGACACCTTGGCACACACAAATGGCATTATTCTGATTCACAAACTTAGAGGACAGCAGAATACAG
>JAVQKG010077538.1:0-10095 GCA_036025885.1 Hypseleotris bucephala
TAATGTATTTCACCAGAGCCTTGTATGTATTTTATTACCCCTGATAAATTCCCACTCACCATTTTGATTTATTTGAAAGACCTGGCTGGTTTTCAACATCATAGGGAGAAATGAATTGCACTGTATCGGTCTATAAGGCTGTGCTGAAGGTAATTCTGTGTAGCTTCTCACAGGTTTTATAGCTATGGCTTAGTGGTTCGCATCAACAGTCTACATCCGCAGCTTTACACCGACCGCGGCCACAGGAGAATACCTTGTCGTAACTAATCCACAACAGCGTACGAGCCCATTTCCTTCCGCGTCCAGACGAGACGGTGATGAGACCATATGAGCCCCTCAAGTATCATTCACAATCAAGCAGCGTCTCCCTCGGTGTCAACAGCCTTTCACTTTGATCCAAACACGGCCACAGTTGGCGAAGTGAGAGAGTGTGGTGCGAATGCCTTTTTAGTTTTTTTTTGGGATGCCATTAACATTGATACACTGTAAAACTCAAATGTACATATAACAAAACAAATATACATTTTTTGTAAACTTGTTTCCACTAAATAGCCTAACATATTCCATGTATATATAAATCCGATTGACTAACTGAATATTTTTTGGAGTAACAATGTATAAGACAATTGTATTTTCACCATTAAGTGTTTTATATATATTTTTTACTAAATGCGAAAAAAAAAAAAACTTCCTTGGTGGAGGCAAATATGCTAATAAATCCTTTGTGTCAGTGGATAATAAGAGATTATTGGTTGACTTGACTCTGAATATGATATTTTGCAGTGTTTAGTACAAATCCAGTTGAGATGCACCAATGACGGCAGTAAGTTTTACGTCTCTGGGTTGCTTTTCTATTGGGACGTGATCAAAGCTCAAACTCTATCAAGAGCCAATTAGAGTGTCCACTGCAAACACAAGGAGAGATCAAAGATAGGGCTGCACTACATTGGGATAGAAAGAAACTCCGCTGCATTTTACAGAGAGCACAGACTAACTAAGAGGACTTTGTATGAAGCACATTGATTAACACAAAGATCGTGCTGTGGTGGTGTATTCAAACTTTAAGCTACTGCTCTGAACTTGAATTAAGTACAAGGATAGAAAGTCACTGGAGAGGCTGTTATGTTGGCAGTGTCACCAGTTGGTCCATCTACTCCCAGGGCATGTTGTTTGATGGATCAAGAAATAGTTACTAAAAAGTATGCAACAGACATATGATGTAACAGCTAAGAAACTAACAATATATTGAGCACAACAATGTGTCCTTGTCTCCTATACAGTGGATAGTGGATGCTAAAGAAAGAAAAGAAGAATATGGCTTAAGTTAATTATTAGCTGTACGCCGCAAGGTTATGTTTATGACCAACAGATGTCAAAGCAAATAACTGGCTTAATTCTCAATCTAAAGGTATTAATAATAACTTTGATTTAAACTTTTAAATTCACCAAAGAGCTTTACAACTGGGTCTATTATTCACTCCACAGTCATGTACTGGTGGTGGGAAACCACTATTGTGTTTCCACAGCTGCCATGGGGCACACTGATGGAGACGTGACATCCATGCTGCCACCACCAAACACCACAATCACATCAAGACATTCATACACACAAGATGAGAGGAGTATCTTGCTCAAGCACACCATAGCAGTATTAATGGGGATTGAAGTCACGGACACCCCCACACTGAAAAAAGTAAAACAATGTTCTTCTTACAGTGTGCGGCAATCATTCACACCAAAAATCTTTCATTGACTAAACTTACACAAGTTAGTTAGTCCAACTATAAATGTGCTTTCAAATTCAATTGGACAATTTCACATATATCTAGATGCTGTATTTCTTTATCTTACTGCAACAACAACAAACAAACAAACAAAAACTTCTATCAGCAATCCACACATTCTAGACTGTATCTGAGATTTCTTCAATTTAATAAATATGAAACAGTCTATGGGAGTTAAATGCACATATTTATAGTTGGACTGATTTACCATACATGACAATGACATTTTATTCCAGTTAATGTTTCACTTTTTTCTACGGCAAAATGCCTAGTGGATTATTTATTTGCACCTATTAAATTAATTTGGGTTCATGTTTTGTGGAAAGACTGATCTTTTAAAACTAAATTACCCTGAGTGCTGGTGGAAAAAAAATTTTAATGTACCAGTTTTGCCTGTTCAGAAATACCATATTGCTTATTCTAAAGTGGACATGCTGGTATAATCCTCAGCAGATGGTAATTACAACTACTGCTGCTGCTCTGTGATACAACTCAGTGGTTCTTTCAAATAAACATCTGTCCTGACATTGAGAGGTAACAGAAGACACACAGAGGCCAGATGAGTCAGCAGAAATGAGAACGCCAAGTCAGGTCCACCAAGACACCTGCAACAGTTTAACAGTGGCGGTGGAGAACTGGGGATGAAAAATGTTTAATGCTGAGCCAGACAGACCAATTGTTGACTTATTTCTTAGATTATAGTTAAGGAGGTATAGAGGGCTGTGGGAAAGAATTCACCCCAAATCTGGAGTAAACAAATAGTACAAATGTATAGAAAATAATGTAAAGACTACAACATTATGTTATTTGTAAAGATGTTACTTTTAGGGTTATGCTTTGTCTAACCTTTTGTTTTCCCAATGTTAACGGCTTGAGGCACCATCACAAAGCAGAACTCCACCAAGGCATCGTAAGAATTTGTAAGTAATGAATTGTTGTTTTACTGACTCCTTGTGGCTGTAGTTAGTAACTTAAAGTGAGGTAGAACTCAATACACGATTTTGATGAAGTGCAGATGCTCTCCAAACTGAGTTATACTTGCCTAATTCAGTTATATTACAGACAAAAATGGCCCCAAAATGTCTTGCAAAAGCACAGAACCCCTTTAAACATTTTCAGACAGTGTTTCAGATGCAAACAAAAGCTACAAATTGTCCCTTAATCGTCTTTTATGGAAAAAATAATTATCTACCAACAAAAAATCCAACGCTGTCAAAACCATAGCCTCACTGATAGTTGTTCTAAATCCTTTAGGGCTGAACGATTTTGTAAAATATCTAATTTTTATGACAGATATGGCAATTGCTATTAGATTATTTTATTTTTTACAGAGCAGATTTTAAACTTTTAGAAGCATTTACACTTGAAAAGACTAAAATATTAACTGTTAAACTTTCACAATTGTATCATGCCCTACAAGGTAAGCAGGTTTTTGACCATATGTTCTGTTTTGTACAGAGATATTATACAGTATTGCCCCCCCAAAAAATGCAGCCTTTGCGATTTTCTAATTGTGACCATTAAAACTGCGATACTGATTTAATTGCGATTAATCTTTTGGCGTTATAGCCACCTTCTTCGTCTATCCAGTTCATATAATAAATTTAAAACTGACAGTCAATTGGCCCTAAAGGATAAGCCATAGGGATACAATATAGATACCTTTCCATTTAACTTCTAATTAATTGCGACTGTATTGCCGTATGACCAAATGGACTGCATAGAATCTCAGTCAAAGAATGGCCATCACTTTTTAGTAATTGATATAGTACTCCATGGCCTCATTCTTCATGTTCGTCATCAGTTCAAAGACAGTGTAACTAAGCATGAGACAGCTTTAAACCAGCCTTTTCCATCATTTCGACACAGGTGAGGAGTTAGATCCAGAGCAAAAGTCCTTTCTTCGAAGACACTGACACACTGGCCACACTTAACACTCACCACAACAGCAGCCAATCAGTCTTTGAGGTCAGTGGGATCCATGAAATCGAAAAGTGTGGCAAGAGTTTCGGCGACAGACTATAATTAATAATTAGGTCCCGGGGGAATGGGCCCTTCAATCAGCCTCTGTTATGGTGTGCGGTTTGTGAGGGGCTTGGCCAGTGACTGACTGTGACTGATCATGCAAAGTACATAATTACTATCTCGGGAAAACGCCTGCTTGTTTTGTTTGGTTCACCTACTCACCCCAAACATACTGAGGAAAAGACATTAGTCACACCTTAAAAAATGTGCCTCCCACCATTGATTTGATTGTTGTGCAGTTAATAATGGAGTGCTAGCAACATGAATGTATGGGGTGTCCTTGTGGTGTTTATAGAGACCTGTGACAGTGTTTACAGAATATAAACTTGGTTAGAAATGCAGTGGTGTGAACATGCATACATTTGTTTACTTGTATGTGTGTACTATTAAGTTTATTTATCAAACTACTTGACCAAAAAGCTATAAATCAATAAAATATTGCAAGATACGTTCAATTACGGGTGGGTGATACTGTAAAAATATAATTGCCAAATTTTTTGAGCCAAGAATTTTGATCTTATCAAAATTTTTAGTGAACTTTGTATTTTTTGTCTTACACTGCCTGTCTTGATTAAACCATTTAAAAATGAAATTCAAGGTACATCCAATTTAACAGTTCAACATAAGGATAAAGAGGAAGACTTCAGTAGAATCAAAACATGTCAAGGTAAAACACTCAATCTATGGTCTGTTAATAAAAACATTTTTAACATCAAATTCAATGTTCCCTAAAACACTAATTAATACAAGGAAATCTGGCATTGTTACAGTAAAAAGTACTGTGAAACCAAATGCACGACTCAAAAATCTTCTCAGATTAGCAGATGGCCCTAACTTTACCATGAAGCACAGCCCTTGGGTCAGTTCTGATTAACCTGTTGTCACTTTTCCAAAATGTGCTGCAAATGTCACTTAAACAATATGGAGCAAATTAAAACAAGATATCTAGGAATGCGAGCAGTAAAACCCCTAAAAATAGCTCCAGAAATGAGACTATTACGCTTTGTGACTGTGACTAATCTATTTGCTGCACTCCGATAAGTATGGAGAACAGAAGGCCCAGCTGCACAATACAAGCACTGAATTTAGTCAATCTAGTCTCCATTGTGTTTGAATTATGCAATCACCTGTTATAAACACACTCTCTAACACAGGGGAAGAAGGTTAGTCCTGTCTTGATTCTTTTGTCAAATTATTTATTCATTAAACTAAATTATGCCTTCATTTAGAGATTATTCTTTTTTTTCTGAACATTTTCTTTTATTTTTTTTGCAGTTAAAAAATGTATCTGTTTCAAATATCATCTTTGAGGAGGTTGTCTGCTCAAAACTCGTATTATGTTAATGTTAGGCCCTATTTCCAACTGTTTGCAGCTGCCACTTCACTATTATTATTAAGGCAAATAATGAAAGGGAAATCAAAGTGGAGTTTCTTCACCCATATCAACATTGAAAAGAGAAAGTTAATACTTAATATGAATGAAACAAAACACACCTCCAGGTATGTTTTTGAGGAGGAAACGTAACTTGGTAGAAAGATCAATTTTAGCAGCTTTAATAATTCAAGTAAACCCACAAGAATACTGCAATTAATTGTAAACTGCAGTTGTGATGAGTTTTATAACTTAGCACTTTAAACTTAGCAATTATTTACAGCTCAACAGGCACCACCAATCTCTACGCTGAAACGTTTTATTTAAAAATGCAATATCATCCCTCGTCTAACTCATCTAAGGTAATTCTGTTTAAATGGCAAGATTACCTAATTCAGAGGAAGTAAGAGATCACAAATTGGTGAAATTGTGACTGTGTTCATTTAAGAACTCAGCCACCCTAAAGAGCAAATAGCGATGTATTTTATGTGACATTTTCAACTATTAATGACAACTGGGAGCAGCGCCATTAAGGAAACAGTTTCTCCTTTTCAGTGACCTTTGAAGTATTGAATTGCCAGACATTTCTCCAGATTTCATTTCATTGCGTAGTTTATAAAAATAACATCAGGGATAAAACTGATTGTGCATGCCAATATTATATCGGTTTTCAGGAATACTTTTGGCAGTATTTCTTCTACGCATATATATTTTTAAATTCTGTGAGTGAGTGATTTCTTTTTCTAACATCACAAAACAATGCACTACCAGTAGGGTTGTAGCAACTAACTTCAGACCACTGCTTGTTATTCTGATACTACCTGCTTTGTGTGAGACTGTGATAGAGGGTTGGGTTTGTCCCCCGCACAAAATCAGGTACTGCAACTTTAACATAAATGTATTATTGCGATATATAACTGGAACAATTTAAAGTCTGCCCCATTAAAGAGTCATTCACTGGAAGGTCATTATTGCCCTTCAACAGCTACTATGTATAGCCTTACAGCATTCATCAAGTAGCACAGAGATCAATACATAGATTACCTTCAGAAACACTAAGCCAAACTGACGGACTTCTCCCAAGGTCACGCGATATGAGCAATAAAGAGAAAAGGGAACAGTCAATGTGCATTTTCATTGAATCTAACAGTAGTTTATTTAAAGGCTACAAAATAAGGGCCTAAATACATCAAACATACAGTCATTGGCCACTTTGTTCAGTTACATTGCATTAACTCAATGCATTTATGCTTGACATATATAAAAAGGAAAGTAAAGTAGTGGAAGACAGAACATAACTAACTAGCAGAAAATGTTGATCTACAAAAAGAACTTTTATAGAGAATGGTCCAAAAAAGAGACAATATCTACTGATTGGCTGATCTGTGGGTGGAGATGCCTTGTTGATGCCACAGGTCAACAATCTATTCTAACTTAATTACAAAAAAGTACTTATTTCAATCATGGTCTAAACATATCTGAGTGAACAAAATGTCAAACTTTTCAAACCCTTGAAGATGAGGAGCAAAGAACCCCCAAAAAATGGGGTTAGAGCCTATATAATAAAGTGGCCAGTGAGTATGTATGCAAATCAAATACATTGTAAAGTTTCTATTCTATTTCACTCTACTGCTGTTGGGCATGAACCAGTAAAAGCAGACACGATCTAATTGCGATTTTTATTACAGATATCACGATTACGATTAGATTTTCGATTTGTTTTTAAAGCCAAGATTCAGTTCACAGAGCACATTTGAAACATGTCTGGAAGCATTAACACTTGAAAAAAGACTTTAATATTAAATGTTAAACTTCCAAAAGAATCACATGCCTTTCAGAACATGTTTGTAGAGGTTAAATCTACAAGGGAAGCAGGTTTTTGATTATATATTCTGTTTTGTGGAGAGATATTATACTGACTAAAAAATTGCAGCCTTTACGATCTGCTAATTGTCGATTTCGATTAATCTTTCAGCTCTAACAAAAAGGGAAAAAAACGGTGGGGCAAAAGCAAAGTCTTGGTTTCATCTGTCATCCAATCAGCAGCCTGTACCTTCCCCACATCCGTCTCA
The DNA here is from genome assembly GCA_036025885.1 of Hypseleotris bucephala. Classification (NCBI taxonomy): domain Eukaryota; kingdom Metazoa; phylum Chordata; class Actinopteri; order Gobiiformes; family Eleotridae; genus Hypseleotris; species Hypseleotris bucephala. The sequence continues at coordinate 7,254 of JAVQKG010077538.1, forward strand.
TTTGCCAGTCGCAGATTCAATCCAAGCATGGCCGCCACGTTTTGGAGCCAGGCCACCAGGTTGTCACTTTGAATATGTTTATTTATTCTTGTTTGGGGAAGTCGGCTAGAACACCAAGACAGCTGCTTCGAATTGATTCTCCCACACAAATAGGTTGGAGGAAAGTGAACAGGAATGAAGCATCAAGAAGAGGCGTGGTGGTGGCGGCTGCATGCACTCTGGTTCTACCAACTGTTCCGTGGAGAATATATGTAAAACTGTCGTACGCTGTGAGGAGTTTAGGTTATTGTCCTTAGAAAAGTGAAGACAGCGCTGTCGAAGAAGAAACTATCAACAACAAACTCTGACTTTTTCTATTTAAAATCATAACACCAGGTATAGGGCTGAAAAGTCATTATGGAAAAAATATTTTAAAATCGGTCTAGACTTGGGATTTTACGACTTTTGATTAGAAAACAGGCAGCAACACAATTCTAAATACGATATATAAAACACACAATTAGAAAAATAAGAAGAGTATGAAGAGTGTCAGCCCTTGAATCCAAACTACTATAGCAATGTTGTTGTGTGTGGGAAACCGTATTTGACCTATTGCGTTGACAAACAGACTTTGTGAATGATTGCTCTTAATGACACAGCATGTTATCTGCAGTTGAAGTTGCTGTGTGCCTGTGTTTGTATGTGAGGTGGGTGTATTAGGCTGTATAGAATATGGCCCCATACTTAGACAAGAGGAAAAAATACATTAAATCAATAGCAGCTTTCAATGATGAGTGACACTGCATCTACATCTACGTCTTAGGACTTGTGTAAATCTCAGTCTATAATCAGTGATTGCAAATTGGAGTCTGTCAATAGATAGATGTTGGGTCAAGACCTGGAAGTGGGTCACAGGGAGGTTAAACATAGTTTCAGTTTATTTGAATGTGAATGGTTAAACTGAATGGTGGAACAGCTTTTGAAATGCATTTGTCATAAACCTTGTAGTGAAATAGGATGAAAATGTATAGAAACATTTTTAGCTCTAATCTCCACAATTCAAACTTTCAACATGGGAAAGACAGGTCACCCACCTGGGCACAAAAAGAATGTGTTTGTGTGGAGTAATATGTGGTGGTTAAGGAACCTACTGTTGCAGTATGGCTGCCACATCTCTGTCAGTCTGCCTCAGGGTGCCTGTGGCTTACCTCCACTGACTGTAATGTGAATGAATAATGAACTCCCCACAACATACTAGTCCAGATTCACTGCTCTATGGTAAAGTCTGTTTAAATTCCCATACCTTTTATTACTTAGAACAGATGTATAGGGGCTGGTGGGTTTTTGTATTATGCAGAATCTGTAATTAATGACTATAATATGCACTGATTATTTGATTCCTGACATTTACCTAAAACACTGCTTTTTATCATTCCTATTCTTTGTCTCATAATTAATTCATATTGGCCATTATCTACCAAATGCCCTATATTTTCTTCCAGGCCTCAACCTTTTGAATAGTGTGCTCCCTGACCTCTAGCATTTCAGTAAATTATTCCACTTTATTAGTTTTGTAAGTAACTGGTGATGACCTGCCGCTGTCAAAGTCACATAGCAGCTAATTTGTCTTACTTCTTTTAAGGCGCGGGTCACAATTTTAAACCTTGATTGGAACAAGCTGTCTTCATTACCTCAACACAAAAGCAGGTTTTGGGACACATAAGGTAAGTGACACTTGGTTGTGGCTCAGATTCTGGGCACCTTTCTGAATTCTGGAGAAATAAAACGTAGTGACAGGCTGACAGTATAAGTGGCCTTGAGTTGAAGGATGGCGCGTGTTAAGTTGGAGGCGCTCTGCTTGAGGTGACTGGGGCCTGTAGCATGACCCTGGAGCTAAGCAGTTGTATTCTTTATTTGTCGTGCCTGCATTACAGATGTGGTTCAAGTGGTGTGTATGATGTGCTGAAGACAGATCATGGCACTACATTTTTCAGCCTAGATCTGCCTTGCTACAAAATGATTTTACTGTCTTATTATGGTCTCTACATGTTTACAAAACCATTTGTTTGGCAAAAAATTTTTTCCCATGCTTTTTGAATGAATTATGTTTACCTCTAGATTTTTCTCTCTGCTCACATCTGTCTCTTTAAAGGCCCTTTTTCCCCAAGCTGGCCATGACTTCACTATCATATAAGCATAGCAAACCATTTAAACTAGAAACAAGGTAGGGTTTCCGCACCTAGCTACAAGGAAAAGTTAAACAAAGCATTTTCAGCTATTGAGAAGGTCAGTGCCACAGACAGAATCCATGCAACGTGTCAATGAAACAAAAACCTCTTGGTACGATGATGCCACATCACATCGTGGTAAGAAGCTCAAAGGTTGACAAAAAAAAAAAAAAAACATTCAAAAGACCTCATAACTATACAGTATATATTTCCACTGAACAGAAAACATAATGCATTTATTTTATGTACCTGCTGCTGAGCATTGTCCCAGTAATAAATACAAATCTTTAAACTGGATCTATTGTCAATTCCCAGTGTTTTTTCCACATAATGGGATTGTTTATCTCTTGAATACTTGGAATATGAATTTCTCCATAAACGGAGATTGAATTTGACAGTTGTCAGGAAGCTCTCTGTCAAAGTTGATGACATATTTCTATCCCTTTTGGCAAGGTTACAGTGCAGCGCAGGTGTCTATATTAAATTACGTATGGGCTGATACAGTGGGGAATACAGATGACTGCTCTCTCTGTCCACCAGTATGATTAATAATGACTCAAGAAATGTGGCTTATTTATTTATTTATTTATTTATTTAAGACAAGGACAATGCACAGAAAACATTAGTCTCTTAAT
>JAVQKG010077605.1:0-11464 GCA_036025885.1 Hypseleotris bucephala
TACATTTTAAAAAACTAAAAAATACAACACAGTTTATAATTATGATATGAACACATTTTGTTTTATTACTTTGTTCACAACTAATTACTAATATTAAAGCTGCACTACCTGATTTTGTGTCTAAAAAAATGATTCACTCCCCTATTCCTCTCCTTCATGACCCTCTTTCACAGTCTTGCGCTAATGCAGGAAGAGCATGCCTAAGTCTGGTTCCACTGCAGCTACGTGCTTCTTGACTCCCAAGTCAAATGGAACTCTTCATTGTGGTTGAGGAGGTAAAAAATGTCACTGATTGCAACAAAAATAAAGTTGCATTTTCTATGGAGTATATTTGGGGAAGAATAGACTAGAAGCAAGCCAGACACTGATTGTGAATTTGCATATTTTGGCCAATCATCCAGCCACATTTAAAAATATTCAAAAAGTGATGGTATCCTATTGTTAGACTGTCCAGTAATCACAAGTGGGCCTCTGCATCAGCCACACGATACAAGTGTTGAACTAAATCCCATTAAGAAACAATGAAGGGGGGTGTATTCAGTGTATTTGGGCCTGTATAGTGTATTGGTTGTGCATAGAGTTGTGTTGACATGAGTGAAACATGTGCTTAACTCATGCAGGAGGCGTTCACTTGTCACCATTTATCGGCTCGTAAACACCTCGGTCCTCCAGGACTTTACCCCAGTTCCACCAGGTTCAACGGACTGTGAGCTGGAGCTGCTCCTATGGACTGCTGATAATTCAAATTCACAATGAGAACCTTTCAATGCTATATATATATTCACTTTTTGACAGATCAAAGATCTATAAGAGGCTTTGTAGAATTTTACTTTCTGTCATTCCATAACTTTGTAACAAGTCTCCAAAAAGTGTTCCTAAAACAGTAGTTGCACATTTATTGTCCAAAAAGGTTGAAAGAACCTGGCATTTTATACTGTTGTTGTGTCCATGGGCAACACACTTCCTGAATGCATATGTGTTTGTGATTGGTAGTAGTTAAAAATACCATACCACACTGATGGCTGCCACATATTTGCCAGTCTGCCCCAGTAGGAAGCAGTGGCTACAGAGGCAGATACCACCTTAATTCTAAGCTAAAAGCTATTACCATACAGTATATCTGTTATATCTCAGAAATGCTAGACATGACACTCAATGCAAGGTAGTCACATTAGAAAAGTTTGTATATGACATGGCCAACAAAACACACACCGCTGTGGCTTGTAAAAGGCTTATGTTTGGTCTATTTTCAAAATCAAAGAGAAGTGATTTGTTATGAGCAAGGGACCAGACCCCACTTTTGAAATAAAGTAGGCGGGCCAGCATACCAGGCTATTAAATCCCAGACAAATCTCCTGGCAATGTGTCTGTTCCTAGCGTTCCACTATCCATTGCGGTGCAAGTAGACGTCCAGTAATTTGTAACAGAAACAGTCATTTGCAGCACAAAACCGCTAACATTTATAAAAGTACTATTAGTTAATGACATGTTACTGTGTGTAGCTCCTTTGGGAAGTGTTCCTGTTGAAACAATAAACAGTGAACACACCAGAGGCATGTGCTGAACTGGGGAGACGGTATGAAGCATTACATCAGTCTAAACTAAATTACATACAGGGACATTTAAATCCATATAAATATAAGCTGTATTATAATGGTCTTTCTTCTTATAGAGTGTGTACATTTTCTTCACCTTCAAGCTGCTGTCACTGCACAATGGTTCAGTTTGTTCAGTTCTGTGCGATCAAGGTAATAGTAATAAACATATTAGCATCCAGAAGGCAATGTTATAAAAATATATGGAAGGAAAGAATGGGAAGAAAATAATATAAAAAGAAAGAAAATGTGTAGCATCAGAAATCAGGCCTAGTGTCTGTAGTTTGTTGCAGTGAGGCAGCTGCAGGTGAAATCATCCAAAACCAACTGTTCAAGGCTTCTGTAGAAGTTCAGAGATCAGTGAATAAGACTAAAGTTTGGCCTGAGGAAAACTCTCTGCTCTGTCTTCTCCAATCAACCATTTGATTTCTGCAGACTCAGTTATACTTCAGATGTGCTGGACTACATTTATCTATTCTCCTTTTGCAGTCGACCAAAAAGCCATACTGAAGTTTTATGTAAACATCTGCTCTTTTCAACCCCTCAGTATCATTTACATTTATCTGGAAAATGTTTTATCAAAGCAATTGCTTAAAGTGCAAGTTTTCCCCGTTGGGCACTGTGAAGGCATGGTTGGCCGTAGCAATAAGGGCACATTTCCTAATATGCTATATAGTTGTTTGTATGTTGTACTCTTGATCGTTCTCTTAACAATATTGCATACAAAAGTATAGTTAAAGTGATGTATTGAGTTTAAATCTGCACATACTCACAAAGCCACATGGACTAAATCAGAACTAAATCAAGTCTATCTCTAAACCAGGACAAAATCAGATCTAAACCAGGACTAACCAAACCAGTTCTGAAGCAAGACTATATCTTAACCAGGACTAAACCAGTTCCTAACCAGAGCTACTGAAAATGAAGTCTAAATCATAAATCAATTACCAAAACTGACCTAAAATGCAAAAATGTCCCTTCGCTTATGACGGTTGCAGTCACTTTTTATGAACCTCTCTATTTCTGGGCTGTTCTGCTCTTAGGTTTATACCTGCTAAGTGTTATATTGAAGTATAGAGGACATCTGGGATAATGAGGACACTGAACAAGTATTTTGGCAGCGTCAATTTTTGGCAGTGTCTTTGTGACTGTACTTTGGATCACATGTGCCTCAAAATGCTTTTTTCGTTTGTGTATGTGCAAAGTGAGCAATTCACAACAGCACTGGATGAGACACAGTCCAATTTGCTCTTCAAAATGGAAGACAAAAATTTATGCTGACAAGTAATTGGGACTATTTACATCTGCGTCACTGTAAGGTTTTGGAAAGTTGGAGTTTTCTGGTGGGAACGTGAAGACATGTGGAGGGTAAACTGTTCAGACTTGTGACAACAATTTTTTTTTGTGTTTGAAGTTGAGTGTTTTGGGGGAAAAGGCTGTAATTTGGTTAACCAGTGTAATGCTAATTAGTCTGGATCTGGAAGAACTTTTCATCAAAATAATTAAATGTCCTTTTTTTTCAGGAGGTTATCAAGATAATCAAGTCATTACACATTTTTTGCACATGTCTATTTTGGATACAAGATCACCATTTTGCAACATCAAACACGAAATATTCACCCTACTTTATATCATATAATTGGGTTAGATAGTTTTAAGCATTTTTCAATTTTAATTGTCCTTTTTTTATTTTAGAAAAGTTACAGACTACACCTTTAACTTTTTTTCCTGGTATATTAACAGAGCCGTGACTCCCCCACAACTAAACACACATCTTCTCCACTCAGATATGCTTTTAAATGGTGGTGGGAACAATGATTCTCTGGGGGCATTTGTTGACAGTGCAGGAGCAGAGAAAAAAACAGACTGAAGTTGATGGAAATTGCCCTTAGCCTTCAGCCCTCTCTCCAGTCTGCCCTGTTTTCAGATACACATAGTGGCTGTATTCCCTGTTCTTCCTGTTCATGGTGTTGTGTATAAAGCAGCAGGGCTCTTCCTCTGTCTCATACACACGTTCACACCAGTCTGCTGCTGTCTGGAACCTCCCATTCCCAACGGCCTATACATACAGACTATATACAGTAGGAATGATGAATTAGAAAGATTTTTTGCAAATTGATTAATGCTACAAAAGGGGATGCATCTTGCGAATACTTTGGCCAGTCACTAACAGAAACACACATAATTTTCACAAAAAGGCATATGGACAAGGATTTTTTTTTTTGCAGATGCCTTTTTATACCTTTGAAAAATGAACTCTAACTGGATGAATGAGAACCTTCACCAACATAGACAAGTAATTTTGAAGAAAGGATTTGCTGGTTGGTCTTTGCCTGTCTGGTCTAGTGTAGACAGTGTAGACTGGCACTGTGTTACAATGCTGAAAAAGATGAAAAAACTCAACTGTGGAATTGAATTAGTCTGATCTCATACTGTATTTAGTATCATATTAAGTTGATTATAAGGTTGACTAAAGTACACTCTTGCCTTTCATTTTGCTAGGTTATCAAAAGTTTAAGAACACACTTGTTTTTTTCTTATCACTTCGTCCACTGCCAATAAGATTATTTTTTTGAGTCTGCAGCTCCTGTAAATCCTCTAACACCACATCAGACATTTGGCAAACCCATGTGTGGTGGTTTATTTATATATGAATAGGCCTGAGATTATCATACTTGCATAAAGCGACATTTTTGCACATTACACACTTATTTTAAATCTGAGGAAGTGGTATCAATGCTTATTCTCAAAGCAGGAACTACAGATGCTTGAGATGTTTCTGAAAGCTTCTTACTAAGTTGTAACAGTCTAGTTGTTTTGGGGGAAACTAAAGTGGTATGTGAAATTTGGATTGGTCGTGTCTCGCCACAAATGATCTCCACCTTGGATTTGATACTATGGAATTTTATCTGTTTGGATGATTTTAATAGGTGGGGTCCTTCTGAACTAACGGGGGGCCACAGCATGTCTGTGTGTTTTACAAATATCTGTAGGGTTACATTCACTCTATTTTGGATATTTAGGTTACCATTTTACATTTTGTAACACCCTCATAGTTGAACACACATTGTGCATTCTCTAATGGTATGGCTTTATAGTGCTGAAGTCAAAAATAGTATAGAACAATCCTCTTTTGGATCCAAATCAACAATTAATCTATTTTTATTTGGCCCATTACTGACCTGACTGTCACTTTTTTTCTTCCTTGCTACTATAGTTTCCTTGGAGTAAAATAATTAAACTTACAGCCGTACACTAACTGCGAATATACACAACATAAACGTGACCACAGAGAGTTGAAATCACATCCCAAAGTTCAAATGAACCGGAGAATGTCTAATACTTTTATACTGCTAAAGTTAACACAGCGCTAAGAAAACAGAACAATTAATCTGACACAATATTATGTTTTTCTATTCGAGGAAGCAGTCTGTTATGGATCAATCAAATCCCAATCTGGGTGCTGCCTCTCAGGAATGTCCCAGGACACTTATCTGATGGGCCTGTGACATGTGGAGATGGTATATGGTAAACTAACCCCACTTGGCCCAAGCCTCTGGGACATTTTGCACCACTTTAGACCTCCACAGACACCGGTTATCATGGAGTTGTGACAAGTGAAATGTTTAGCTCAGGCTGGCTCACCTAATAAGTCAGGTCATAGGATCAACGAGGTGTTCATTTTAGAGGTTTATTGTCCCTGTGGGAATATATGGTTCTCTGCATTTGACCCATCTTTCCTGAGCTATGAGGTAACCTGTAGCAGTGTTCAACTGCAGTGCAGAACCTGAGGTCCATTGATTAGACTGAGCCAGGATGTTGGTCAGGACATAGCTGGATAAATAGCTATTGCATGGGCACCTTCGCCAATGATGTTTTCAGCAGCTGTTAGTCTGTCTGTCTGAAGGTCAGTATTGACAGAGATCACCACCTGGATCCAGGATTTTTGAAAGAATGGTATTGCAACTTTACGTAAAAACTATTAAATGGATTTAGACAAATTTTTTAGGGAAGGTCAGAAATGACAAGGATTCAATTGTGGGAGTCATTTGTGGAAATGAGCTGCCTTGGCGGAGTTCTGTGCTCTCCAATGGCTTTCTTGTTGATGTTTACATGGGAAAGCATCACCATGGGAAAACCAATGCAAACACATAGGTCCAGGCTTTGAATTGATTTTAGTACCCTGATTGTGGATGATTTTCATCAATGTCTTATTGTGTGTCAGGCCTGCAATTTAATGGAAAAAGTGGTCAGAAATTCAGTGTTGAAAAATATGCTGAAATCAGTTGTGAAAAAAATATTCAGGTAAACAATGATGTCTCACAGTCCCATCTGCCATGTCGAGAATTGAAAACAGCTCGGAGATGATGATGGCTCCAAAGCGAACTCCGTGAACCAGCTGCAGCCAAAGTTTTGTGACTAAAACCCTAAGAACACCACTGGAAATGTTCGAGACTTGAACTTGGTGGATGTGGTGTGGAAATTATTCTGGCAATGATGGATCCTTTTTCCATTTCTGACTCTATACTAGCTCCTTCATCAACTCCTTTATTATGTAACACACGTGAGAAGCCAGGGCTGCACCAAGAACCACCCAAGTTAGACTGTGCCAAAACAAATGTCCGTGCCAGTTCAGGTAAATACAATTAAAATAGTTTTCCTGCTACCTTTACTGAAACACACCTGAAGGAAAGGCTGGATTAGCGTCACTTATAGTCACGTTTCTGCAATGTTTGGTCAATTTCGAAAAATAAAAGCAACAACTAGTAATTTGGCTTTAAAAAATTGTTAAATGTATCTATTTTAAGTTCATATAACTGTATACACTGTAAAAATGCTAAGATAAATGAAAGCACAGAAGTAAAGAAAATCCATTCATATTGCTGTTGATGTCTTGGTTCATTATCTGTGAAGTGAGTTAAAAAAACAATACAGCAGTGAGAAGTCGTTTGGATTCCTATTTCTATTTTAAGGTTATGTTTTTTGCTGTGTGTGTTTTTTTTTTTTTTTTTTTTGCTGTTTTGGTTGCACAGAATATAGCTTTTGTCATAATGCTATACTCAAAAGATCAGCACATTTTCCAGGGACAAACAGGAGAGCAAAGGAGACTTCATTCACCCTACAACAAGCCCATTAACATCTCTCCCATCTCTTCAAAGCTGTTTAATAAAGATTAGGTTTTTCTCAAATTTTACAGTATTGGAATGCCAGTCTTCACATGGAGGTTTGGGGCCCAGGTTAAAGCCATTCCTCTCGTGCCTACATATGAGGCATTTGAGTAAGTCTATCCCAAACCACGCAGCAGTGGACCTTGTGTCACAAAGGCACCATTCTGTGAGAGCAGCACCACCCAGGGAAACCACGACACAGGATCAGGTCAGGAAAACATCTTCAAGGCTGCTGGGATCACTATATTGTCTTCTTCAATGCTTATTCTCAGTTTTCAAAGCACAGAGAAGAGGTATAAACCTTTAGTATTAGTAAAATATAAATCAATACACAATGTTTTTGTGTGTATTGCCAGTAACTAATAAGATGGAGAATTTCTGGTATGAAAATATATTTGAGGTTTGTTTGGTAAACTCCGTTAAAGGTCCTATATTATTATTATTTTTTTTTTAACATTTCAGTCTATTTTGAATACATCTAGATTACCATTTTACATTTTACAATACAAAATGTAAAATGAACTTCACTGCTTGGTGAGGTCGTTGACAATGCAGTGGCTTGCCCCAATTTATGACATAAAAAAATTGGTCAGTGCCTTTTCAGAAGAACTATAGTGCAATATAATTATTACTCAAACATACCGAATGAAACAAAACACAACTTTGGGTATGTTTTTTTATGTAGAAACAACATTAGAACATTAAAAGCTCAGAAAAGTGAATGAATGAATATATTAAATGTCTTATTTAAAGCTTTTTTGGATACTCAAAGATGCTTTACAACTGCATTATTCTTTCACTCCACAGTTACATTGCCGTGCGTGACTGTGGTGTGTGGGTTAAGTGTCTTGCCAAGGGACACAACAACAGTATGAGCTTGGGCGGGATTTGAACCAGTGACCCTATGAACGTAAGATCATGCTGGTGACAGAACGAATGATTATCAGTCCTCTCCAGCATTACTTTATATCCTCTATCTACGAAAGTCACAATTTGAGTGGACAAGATGTGAGGAGATGTGGGTGTTGATCTATGGCGGGACACTATTTTCCCTGTTTGTAAAGGCATACCATCTGTGGGTGAAGTCTGATGAAGGATTGAGAGTCAGAGAGCCCAAAAAAGACTGCTCTAGTTAGTGGTTATGTATAAGACTACACGGACACAGGGCAACGCGCCAGGACGGTCCCACTACCAACTCTCCCTTTGCAAACAGACAGGCGTGTGTTCAGAGGAGGCCCCAGTCCCTCCTGAAAGCTGCTTCATAAATTCAGGTAAACCTAGAAGTGAAGCCGTGCTTATTTTCTCGTCCTTTAATGATGAAATGGTCTGAGGGCAAATACAGAGCTCACAGACTGGTCTTTGAGAGGCACACCTGCAGAAGAGGCTGTCGGGGAGGAAGAGGAGGGTCTAGAGGTCACTATCTTGGATCTATATGCCCCTTAGGACTGGACACAGGATGGATACTGTAGGTGTAAGGTTTGTAAATGATAAACAAACCTTATCATTTCTTTATAAACACAAATATTTGAATAATTTTGAAAAAGAACAGATCAAACTTTCATGTTCACATTTCCAACATTAATTGCATCAAACTGTGTCTATCTTGTCTGAGATCCACAGAATCCAGTGGATGTACCATTGTTTAAAGAGTTAGCAAGATATTAATAAGAACAATCTTCTGGAAATGTAGTCATATTTTGTACTCTTGACCCAATATGCCTGCCATGTTTTGTCTCTCTTCCCTAGTGCAATTTAGAGGTAGCTTACCCCACCATCATGATAGTAAATGCATACTGAACTCAATTGTAGCATATCTACATTGTCCAACATTTTGCTAGTTTGTTACAAATATTTTTTTTTTTACTTTCAATTTTATTGTCGTAACAAAAAAATATTTAAACTGTAACTAACTAAATCTAACAACTTAAAATAGCCTATCTTTGGTAAAAAACAACACTGGTGCATATGTGGCTTCTTCAAAATGGGACAAACATTTGTATAGCATATCTTTAGCATAGCTTTATGGGTGGTACAACCTGATATTTCTGGACAGACTACATGAAGTGTCCTATATTTTACACAGCTCTTCTCTGAACGGGGCCAAGTTTTCTCTGTTCCAGACACTCATCTATCACCTTTCACTGAAGAAAAAGACTAATCTTTGTCTTGAGCCAGATCCTTCCTCCAGAGGTCCATGCATCTTTATTAGAGCTGCTTCAAAAACCAACTCTGAACCATCCCTGATTTATTCAACCTGGCAACATCCAGCACTCACAAGTCATTCTGGGTCTGTGTGGATCATCTCAGCTGCAAATCCTATCTCTGCAAACGGGTCGTACAACACTCAACATTATTGTGGGTTATTTAATGATATGGAAAAGAAGTCTTGTGCACTATTAAATTTTTGGAGAATAGAGTTGACATTATACTAGTTGCCTATTTTTGTCCACTTGATGGGGTCACAGGAATTGAAGCCGTTCAAACAACTATGGGCTTTAGGTGGGGTGTCTAGGACAGAATTACACTGATAGACACACCACTCAAACATTAACAGTAATTCATGCTTAAAAAAAGTTAATCATTTGAATAATTGTCTTATTGCAACAACTATCGGCAATAACAAAATTATCACAGGTGACACTTGCACACTGATAGTTAGACATCAATTCACTCAGTTCAAAGTAAGTTAATAATCTAAAAGTAATAGATTATTAATAGTAATGATTCACAAAAATCCATAGCAATCATTTGAAACTAGATAGATCCACATGGTATTTTTGAGGCAATTAGTTTCATTTTCTTTAACTAGTCAAATTTTACAGTGCATCTTTTGGCTCAAAGTATTTTACAAACTAAGTGACAGTGATGTATTACTCAACAGAAAGCTTTTATTGCCCCATATTTTAGTGCTATTGTAAATTCTGTGTTGATCAGTATCTAGTGTCTATAATCAAGTGTTTTACCAGCTCTGGGTCTGGACTTGTGCACACTTTCCAGACTGTTTTGGAAACGTAAAAACCCAGAGGACAGTGAGGTACATGTTGAGCCTGTGATGCTCCACTTGTGAAGGAATAGACTGAAGGGAGTCCAGCTCAAATGGAGAGTGGACACTTAGTTTGAAGAATTAGATATAAAGAAGTGTAGTTAATGCAATGTATGAGGTTTTGTAATAGCACCAGAGAAATAATACATTTGCATCAATGTATTTATCCTGGCTTGGAACTTGATTGAAAACAATTTATAGTATGATTTTTATCAAACCAAAACTAATATATATCAGAGAGGACTTTTAAAGGGGTTGTCCATAAGTTTCCTAAAATAAAAAACAATGTTAGAAAAAAGCTTTACTTGACCCTGTTTTATTATATTAAAATTGGTATTCTGTCATAATTATTATTTTTTACTTTATTTCCTTTCTTGGCCTCCATAGCAGGACTGGATCAGCCTTTGTGGATTACCATTTTGACCAGTACTTTAGTTCCTCCCCTGGCCTCTACAGACTACTTTAGATGATAAGTACTTTACATGAGGGTTAGATAGTCAATTTTAAGCATTTTTCATTTAATTTTTTACTTTAACTTTCTAAACTGTATTCCGTTCAAAATTCATACTGTTCTATCAAGAAGAAGTTTAAATATTAGTTTGTTAATGTAGCTAAAGAACTATATCGAGACCACTTTCAACCCAGTTCTTTTTATCCAACATTATCTGACTGACATATAGACCGACCACCGCATCAAAACGAAATTTCACGGCCACTTTTTTTCTTAAATGCGTCTGACATGAAAAATCTTTAGCAATCCCCAGCTGTAAATATAACTTATCTGTTGCAAAGTCTTACTTCCTTCATGAAACCTACTTTGCTGCAGAAAGCCTCTTTGTGGGAGGCAGGACACGAGCATTGATAAAGTGCCTCAGTTGCAATAGCAGTGCAGTATCTAAACATGTCAATAAATAAATCACATTCTGGCCAATAAAAACGCAACTCAACCGCCATGGGAGCGGGCCAATTTGTATCAACATAATACAAGGAGACAGCAGGAGTAAGGCTACACTTTGAATAAATATGTGTTGATAGACTTGTTTACCATCTTTCAACCTCACATGAAGTTTTCAAAAATGCTGAATAAGGATTTTTGTCCCACTCTCTGGAAATTGAATTTATCCACATCTCCGGTTTCTAGACCTCCCACCGGATCATCAGCGGACAGATTCGATTCCAGTTTTTTTGGCGAAAGTGAAAAATGTAAATTGGAGGCACGTCTATGGTTTTAGGTTGTCAGCTGTTGGCGGAGCACACAGGAACTGCAGTTGGAGGTGGATGCAGTTAGAAGTCAAGATGTTGGCTAAAGAATCTTTAAAACATCAGTTTACTTTGGTTCGTCAAGGAGAAAAGATGCACAAGAAGCAAGGCATGTCAAAACACAATACAGCATGATTGATATATCATTGATAGGGGTTTTCTATGTTAACCGGAAAATGGTTTTGCAGCTGTGGTGAGACTCAAGTGAGGTTGATAACTCTTTTTTAATCTTTTTGGGTCACACTTTATTTTACATTATCCCTTACCTACATTGTATCTACCCTATTAGGTATAATGTAATACACTCAGTAACAAACTGGAATAACATGTAAATGCATTGCACATACATAGTGGTTACATGGTTCTCCTTAAGCCATCAAGGAATGGAATGGGCTTCC
>JAVQKG010077641.1:0-13853 GCA_036025885.1 Hypseleotris bucephala
AGACAAATCAAACACACCAAATAGACCCTTTTGTTATGGTTTGGGGGCGGGGCCTCTTAATTGCTCGTTAACAATATAAAAACCCTTAGACATCACAGATTAAAGTAGCGGTTAGTGCCAAAACATTGTCTGCTGTCCTGGCGTCGGTATGCACTCTCCGAGTGCTTTCTAGTTTTAATAGTTATTAACATTTGCACTCACAAGCTCTTCATTTCATCTTCAGATACTGTCTTGAGTAATATGTTTTTTTATGTGCTTAAGCTCAATTTGTACGATCCCACAATCATTTTGGAGATATGTGTAAATAAACAATCCAAATGAATTCAAACGGAGCTGCCAATTTGGGCGTCTGTGATCTGAGTGTTTATAAGAGCAACTGCGTGTGAAGTGCGTCGTGTATCTCCTCCACTGGACCAACACACATGGATACATGCCACTTTTAGACCTGCCAATAATACTCTCTGGAGAATATATGGCACTGGTCTCGTGAATGAGGGGACTACAGGCTCTTCAGCTCAACATGGCATTACTTGTGCTTTTGGTTTACTATGTATTACACTTTGTATCATTTATTCCCTTTCCATCGAGTGCAGTCTGTTGCTTTACATTGTAGTAACATTTTCGTCTGCAGTTGACAAAAGTATAACAAGTCCCGTATTTGAACAAAATGTGTTTCTGGGGTATATGAGCAACTTAAGCCAGTGAGCTATATTTACGTATAAAGCAGTAGTATTTTACTTAATAAATGCAGCATAACATTCTGGGTCCAGTAATGAGCATTAAGAAGGCAGAAAAGCACATTTTGTTGGAGCTAATACTGTATATGAGTAACATACTGAAAATAGGCCAAGCTATCTAATATCATTTCAATAGCCAGTAAAACTAATTTTAGGCTAGGGATTGTCACAGAAGTGGGTTTCTACTAAGTGCCTTCTGACTGAAGCCATGACAGCAGCATTTTTGAGGGTGAAATTGAAACTGGTTTCGGGTTCACTGGAGACAATCAATCAGTGATGAGGAAGCCTGTGTTGCAGTGTGGAAAAACTAGGCAGCTAAAGGAGGTCATGTTGAGAACAGACGACTGAGGTTTTGTATTGTCTGGGATCTCTTTGCTGTTTTATGTCTGATGAGCTTTGTTTGAGACCAAAATAATCCATTCATTAAAAAGCACTTCAATCCCTAGTACACTGGTTCATCAGTAGCAACATGCCATCCATCCAACTGCAGACTGGGAAGACTTCAAAACACTTACTACTACTGTCAACTAATCATTGGCGGCTATTGTTATGCTCAGATATTTTTCAGCCTAAGACATTCTAGAAACATCATTATATAGTAAAAATATACTCCTCCTGATACTTTAGGTGATATCATATGTCAATGTATTACACTAAATCAGAAATGTACTTTTTGACTCACACATTCATTTTCTTTTTTTGTTTTTGTTGAAGCTTATTATGCTAACCAATAGTTCACAAATACAAAATGCTAAGTACAGCCTAGTTCTTCAAGACATTAGGCATTCCTTACAGACCCCACAACTGTGACACCCCAGCCAGCCAGATGCTGAACCTCACATTCAAACCTTTCTGACCAATCTTTCTATGAATATCACAATTCGATCTTTTATTGCCATATCGCCTACCCCTAACAGGAACCACATTATTTTTATTTAGAATAGACAAGCCTAAAAAAGCAATCAAAAAGACTATTCACTTCAGGTGACAAGACAAAAAGGAACACCAATTTAAATCCACAGTGTATACATATTTTCCTACGTAAGACACAGCAGGATTCTTACACACTACAATGAAGAACTTATTCTGGACCTTATCCACAAACTAGAGACAGCAGTTTAGCCACAGTCAAGCTGAGGCACCTTTCTGCACAACTTACACAAAACTGAGGCATTCATCTTCTGGGTTTTCCTTTCCATTTATATAAAATTTGCACTATTATCCTAATGGGTTCAAGGTGAAAGACAGAATTATGTTAAAGCAATTCGTCATACCATGTGGTGTGACACTTGTGCCTTATTTGCTGCTTTATTGTAGAGCCAGCTATCCGAGCCTAAATGAAATGCTTCTTGATGTTGCCATAAATTCTCTACTGCTGATAGGAATTTACAGATAGAGAATGAACATTTCTATGGTCACTGCATATAATGATAATGTTTCTCCACTGCAAAGCCCAACAGGAATTTAATGGACAGCTGCATTACTGACAGTTCATTGAACAAAAGTGGCTAGATATTGTCCTGTATCAATTATTGCAAGAGAGCTGTCAATTTAGCATCTAATTGAGGTATGTTGCACATCCATATTTACAGTACTGCTTGGGAACATAACATTCAAACAGAAAGAAGACACTAGGACTGTGCTGGTAGAAGAAATACAATTAAAATCAAGAATCCACACATCATGTTGCTTGTAAGTAATTGTTTTTCAGTGTTGATTTTTCATTAATGTATGAAAGTATCACTTTAACTTAAAGCCTGAGTTTATGTATCTGCCTGAATGCAACACATGGTATAGCCGACACATGCTATTCACTTAACTATGAAAGCATTGGCATGGAGTGTTTTTAATATATTAGAAGAAAGGTACAATTATGTTTACAATTCTGACATAAAATAAGCCTACAATTACATGCATTTTGTAAGGCAGATTACAAAATTAATAAAGTACTTTTAATAAAATAGTGATACGATAAAACTACAACAGGCTAACAATACTTAACCTCCTTTTAAAAATCATTGACATTTGAAGTGGTGACTCACAATCCTTTTTTTTTTAAAGGTAGATGTTGACAAAAGCGGTAGTGCACAGTAATCATGAAAAACAATGTTCAGAGAGCACTACAAAGAGGATTTACACCTAAACCGTCAGACGAGACACCAGCAAATGCCATCATCCTGAAGCAAATTATATTTCTGCTTTGTTGAACCTCAGTGTTACCGTTTCTATGTCAGTAGGAGATTCAGCTCAATGCGCTATAGTGGGATGACGAGCAGACTACGGTATTATTGAGCCGCCCTGTTTGAATGTAGACTCTGAACAACGCCAAGATAATTCAACTATATTCCCAAGAGACTATCCTTAAGTGAAAACTCAATTCAGATAATAAGATATTACAGAGCTCACATTAAGTGCTTTGTAGCTGCTTCTCACAGCCTGTGCATACCTTATATTAGCAGCTACACAATCTGCTCAGTTACAGAAGGTAAGGCTGCAGTAGCCCTCTGCCGCTCATCTCTGGACTGGATTAGAGATTCACAAACAGCGGACTGTCCTGCAGCTGTGTCACCTCCTGGCGCCTTTTTGTCCCCAATCCGCCCTCCACCACTGCGCTGGCTGATCTCTTTATCTACCTACCGCCTGGATTCACTGGGCAACTTTTATGATAGCCTAACCACACGCCCAAGCTGCAACAGTCTATTAGAATATACATGCATCCTATCTGTATCATTAGAAACTGTGTGGAATAATTCATTAAATTTAAGAAAAGCAACCAATCAGCTTTAGTTCTATCTCTTCTTATTTTTTCCCACTTCTGTTTTATTTGTGATGTTGGACCGCTGTCTAATGTATGCTAAGCTGCTGCTGCCATGGTAACCTGGTGTAGGATTTAGACCCAGTTCAAAACTAGAGGCGTGATGGGCACGGGGCAAAAAGAACTGTAATCTATATAGCCAAACTGGCGAGAACATACAGTACATGTCAAAAAAACATGTCAAAAAATTAGACACAGGTGATGCATCCTGTTCATTAGCTGTGAATCTGTGAGAGGAAGTAAAAGCTAGGGAAAAAGCTCTGCTCAACAGTGAGAGTGAGTGGTGACTAACAGAAATAGTAATGCAATGACAGCTAAATGAGTCACTGCGCCAGTCTTAATTTCCATCCCTGATTGTACAATGTGTCAGAGGAGATCCCCTGGATATGGTGTGAAGATTAGTTATAAACCATTGGCAAAGACTCTAATATGGAGGAGATCGTTCAGTTGTATGTGGAGAGTCTGTCATGCAGGGGGGTAGCACACAGAGAAAACCCCAACAGCAGGCACCAACAGGGCGTGAGTTTGTCACCTCAACATGTGACAGCCGTGTTTACCCTCAAACATCCTGACTCATGTATGTTATGAGAGGTTTGGTGAGTCTGCATATCAAGGGGTCTTCCATGGTGACAGAGCGCGGACATGTGGGTGTGGGCACAGCTGTAGCACTGACGTCACTTGCCCAAAGCGGATCCATTCAGCCTTTACTGGAGGCAGTGGTCGCAAAGCTGAAAACAGAAATGTGAATGAGGGTTTCCGGTGGTGACAACGCTGATGGATGCTGCCTGGTTGCTATGGTGGACGTTGGTGGGTGGGGGTTAGGAAGGGGGTGGGGTGGTGACTGTGCACACCGGTCCTATCGGGACGTTTACTGAAGGCACCCCCTCCCCACCATGCGCAAACCCCGGTGTCATTTCTCCTTGAGGCATAGAGGAAGCCAAGTAACACCCCCTAGTATCTTCAGCACAGGCTTGCGCTCACGTGCACACACAGAGTGGCACTGATATGGGCACCAGATTTTAACTGTCAAGACGCAAGCATTTTCTGCTCAACAGTAAGAGTAATCAGAGACCCAAATGCAGAGAGTACTGTCTGTACGTGGGCAAGGCTGCACATCCGTACATTCACACACACTCACAACCCTCCTCTGACTATAAACAAACTAGCATGCGTTCTAACAGCACTTAGGTGTGGTCCATCTTTTCCTCCTCCATTTACTCTTTAAGTGCTCCCTGCTGCATGCTGATGTAAAACACTGAGGGAATCCCATGGTAGATAGTGGGTCTTGGGTTCTTACCTGTCCAAAATGTCATGACTGGACGTGGCTGTGGCTCCCAGCAGTCCTAGTGCTGCACTCCCCACCGCTGCGGCAGCCCCGCTGCCTGCCTCCATGATACTGACTCACTGCAATGAGCAGCCTGCCAGAGAAGCCGAGAGGGAGGGGGAGGAGAGAGGATGTGAAGAGGTAGATCAGGAGGGAGCAAGACGAATGAGATGAAAGAAATCACATGTAGAGCCGAGAGGGAGAATGATGAGGAGAAAAAGCAAAAGACTGTGAAAACAAAGTGTGACGTACAGAAAAAACACACAAGTGATGGTAGATTGGCAGAGGGGCAGAAAGAGAGGGAGGGGAGAGAGGAGAGAAAAATCATTAATTGTGTGTGTAGTCTGTAGATCAAATAAGTCATGCTGATGGAGCTTTGCAAAGCAGCATTTCACTTTGGTGTTAACACATGGAGCTGCTGGCTGAACCTTCTGTGAATCAACAGTCAAACACCAACAGCAGTGTCTCTATTCTTACACAGGCTAAAGGCTAACGGCTAACACATTAAGTTAAACTAGTTTTAATGTACTGTTCTCACTTATCTACAGCAGTGATGTGGCCAGATTTTCAGTGAAAGAAGTCAGGCAGAGAAAATGTAAAAAACAGAAACATGTCATACACAACTAATTCAAATGTAATAAACAACCTGAAAAGTGATATCCAATATAACCAGACAGTTTAATTACAATGGCCTTAAACAGTGCATATCACCATTTAAAGCCATCATTACCACTGAACAGTATTACTCTGATTGCCAGCACAAATACAAATGTGAGCAGACTAAAATAGATGGCGGGACAAGAGTCGGGATGATGACCCAGTGAGAGAACACAAAGAGAGAAATATCCAAGCACTTAATAATTCCTGTAGCAGTCAAATGGCTGTGTCCAGAAGGATGACAGAGAGGGGAGAGATGGAGAAAGTGTAGGAAGAGATTGTCCTCACAGACCACAGTCCAAGCAGCCGCCTCTATAGGACTCACTAAAGTGCACTTTGTCAAAAACACATCACATAAATTATACAAGTTTGTGGTGGAAAGACTTAAAGATGCACTGAATACACAATGAGCTTGACAAAAAGAGAAGGCAATTATGATATTCAAAAATGTGTCTCAGCAGGGCGTTTGGAGTAAGCATTTTGACACAGAACAATATTGCCATTAACCTCAGTTTAAAATGTGAAGGAAAAGGTTGCTTTTATCAGTCAACACAACACAGTTACAATCTGGAGCTTAAGAGGCTATCAGTGCAGCCATCAAAACTAAGCAGCCATACTGTATTAACACTACTTATTTATGCTAGATACACCTTCTGTTTTTTATATCATTTACTGTATTTTTGCTATTACTTATTTTATTTTGTGTTCTCTTATTGCAAGCTTATTAGAAATTGTTCTTTTCTTTGCTTGCAAGTCGATCGGGCCTTTCTCATCCTAAGCACTGCATTGTTGACTTGTGATAACCTGTTTATGAATAATAAACCAAATCTGAACCACATGAGTAATAATTATATGCCTTAAATTAAAATATCACATAACTTCAGTTGACTATTTTATCACAGCAGCGAAAATAATGTTCAACATTCATTTCTCACAACTCCAGCTAGTGGCAAAACACAAGACATCATCAATTCATTTTCAGATATTTTGCTAACAGGACAAAATCTGTACAATGTATGACCCCATAATCCTACTTTTATTACACACGTGTCTAGTGTCAATCAAAAGCTCTAAATAAATACGTCAAAAAAGTTAAAATGATAATGAATTGACAACATATGGTTCTGACCCATATGTTTAATGTAAGTTGAGGATCAGTGATCTATAAATATCCGAGGCACACACACAGTATGAATCATGATTAAGCCTCCTTCTGGACCAATCAGACACTAATGCTTCACCTTGTTGTGACCTGCGCTCCTCCAGACGCCCTGAACACTGCGAGCCTCAGCACAAAGATTAGAAACTTCTGTAAAGCTCTAACATCACTTTAAGTACTGCACAGACGGTTCAGAAGTGTATTGACTATTTGGAACATGTCAACCCATATTCAGGTTACATATTAATATTCGCAGATACCCTGGCTGAAAAGGGTAAACTTCTGCTTTTAAATCAAATGTGAAGGCTGTTTTCTCAACCAAGCGGACCACAGATGTACCATCCACAAAACATTACAAATCTCTGGTGATTGTACACAGGGATGGAGCATTTTAAATTAGTTGTTAGAGTTTTTGTCTGTGAGGCATCCAGGCACAGGCCAAAGCAGGTCTGAGCTTACTGCAAATACCTGATGCAGCAGAAAAACGATAAAATGGCCGACCTTCAGAGGACAGCGCCTCCGCTCCGACAAGAATGAATGGTGTCTGTACAGGAAATACTGCCTGTTTTAGAGAACGTGGGCCGAGCACCCATTATACATCTACATATTAACACAGCTCTGTTGCATATTTGGAACTAGCTCTGAATCAAATTGACACCTTACCACTTTTAACTGCCATAAGCCTTGTTGATCCAGAAAAGCAGAACCAGTAATAACATGTCCATGAACAACAATACAACTGGTAACTGAGTACTTCAATAAAAGATGCATTCTTACAAAGAGGATTACAAGAATTGAATTTTACAGGCTTCATATAATTTCCCACTTAGACATACAAATACACAAAAGGCCACAATGGATTCAATAGTGACAAATAAACTTCACAGGCAGCATTATACAGTATTTAGAGTCCAAGGACCTACTTCAAATGGTAATCACCACAAAATAATGGTATAATTCAGTTGACTGTGAAGTAAATATAAATATGCAGGTTGTTTCTTGCTTAGTTAATTTCTGTATTAAAGTAAAAGTAATCTAAGCCACTAGCCCAAACAACAGATGGTGCGTGAAGAGGTTCAGTGACCTGTCGAATTCTTTTTTATTTTGTTAAAAACAGTGGCCCATATATTATTTTACTACATAAGGTTTGAAAATCTATCTTGTATTAATAATATATTTATTTATATTAACAGGGAGCGAAAAAATAAACAAGGCTCATGACTAATGAGACCACTTAAAGCTAACTTTATTTTATTTTAAATTGTCAAAAGCTCCTGCCATTATTTGCCAGTCACTTATCAGAGTAGTAAATGTTGTCATCCAGTACGTTGCCAGCCGTGACTTGATGCTACCTCACTCCTCTGTAGCTACTGCTGAATTTATTACCACATTCCAGCAGTCCTCCTCTTTGTCGTGCAGCATTGTCATACAGAGGGCCAGATTGTTTTCTATTTGGCCCAGTTCATTTGCTGCAGAAAGCTAATGGTGTGTAAAGCTATTGATACTAAATCACAACTTCGGCTGCATGCTTCCTATCAGCATCTAGAGTCAAGTTACAAAACTAGAGTAAAAAGCAACTGGACAGGCTTTGAGGCAAAGAATGTGTTGGACCCGGTCAACTCATCCAGGCCGCTTTGTAGTCCCTCACCCTCATTTAGAAGCACTGCCTATTCAAATACATTGACATGCAAATAAGCAAATGACGTCAGCAGCCACTTGTTGGCAGTTAACAAAGCACAGAGCAACAGTTCTTCAAATTGAAAACGCAACTCAGCGGGGGTAACTATAGTAATCACATTTTTAATCAAGGCAAAATAGCTAGCCAACTTTAAATCAAGAAGAGATGTAGCTTTATCAAAAGTTAAAGAACATTTACTTCTTTTTCTTTTTTCATAGTTGTTTAAGCTTAAAGCACATTTAAATAACCAATGGTTCATTGATTTCAAACATTTTGATACCACTAAGTCTGTCTACTTGACACTTGGACATCAACACATAATTTGCATAAATTACCCACTAGCCCACAATTCACCACATACACTAGCATGTGTCCATTACTAACATTTATCTGCATGGCAAACTTGCATCTTTTTAGCTGAATTAAAAGACAAGCAGGATAGCAGAGTCCTTGTGTTTTCACCATTTACATCGACATCCAGCAAGGATAAGGTAACAGCCTTGCACTCAACATTCCTCATAGTGTAGTCGACCCCATTCACCATAGTTTCATCAAGATTTTCAGAACTCTTGAATTCTTCAGTTTGCATGGCACACGGTACAGAAAAGTGTCCTTGTTTGATTCAAACTGTTGAATACTAGGAAAGTTCTACAATGCGCTGAAAAGACCTTTGTCCTCAAATCTACAGTTACACCTGCTGTTGAACCCTCTAGGAACCTGATGACAAATTGTTAAAAACATATTCCTGTTTCTCCAAAGTTGTCATTACTTGTTCATTCCCCTCCTGGGTAAGGCTTATCTCATCTGGTATAGTGTGTCATCAAGTTACTCAGGTTTTATTTTTACATGCAACAAACGATGCATCACTAAAACAAACAGCATAGAGGCAAACAACAATTCAGCAGCTGTGGGACTTGTAATTAGCAGGCAAAAAACCAGGTTATACTTGTCTTATATAAAATGAAATAGTTGTTGACAGTAACTATGAAAAACTATATCTCTCTATTGCAGATGACAATGACACTGACTCATTGCTCCCTGTTTAGCCATCATATCAAGAGCAGACGGTTTCATCAACAATAGGGCACAAAATAAGACACAATTCAACTACATGTACAGTTGAGATAAAAATGGTTAGCCCCTCTATGAAATTGTAGGTTTTTTTTTTTTTAAATCCCAAGTGCTGTTAAAAGAGTTTGTGAAATAAGTTTTTGTGTGAAAAGTAAAATAATGTAAGTATCCAAAATAAAACTTTGATCTTTTGGAAGCAATTTCCTCTGTTTATCAGCACTTGGGATTTTTTTTGGAAAAAAACTACAATTTCATAGGGGCGGCTAATAATTTTGATCTCAACTGTACTTGTGTCTTATGCAGCTGTTTAGGAAAGCATGGCCACATTCTAAAGTGAAAACAATGTCTTTCATCTGTGCTGCACCATGCTTGTGAGTCCAGTTACCAAGCCTGCTTAGTCACTGAGGCCTGTTTAATGCACTGGCATGTGGTTAGGTCTCGGGAGATTGAGCGGGAGATTGGATAAACTCGACTACATTTGGGCTAGCATGAGGAACGCTAATCTCGCAGGCAGCAGAATTGGGTTACCAGCACAAGATGGAGCATGAACACGTCAGGCCGGTGCCCGCACTGCCTTTGTTTTGGGAAAAGAGATGCAGTGTGGTGGAAATTGAAAATGCTGTGAAAAGATGGTTTTAAAGCAAAGCCGTGGGTGAACATTTACATTGTGTTAATCTGGCGGCAGTTAAGACATTTGGGTTTTTCCTAGAAACATCAGAGTGATAGAAGGCTTTAATCAGCACACTTCAATGTAAACGAGGTTAAAAAAACAAAGTGATGTGAGTCGCCAAGTTTAATCCCAAAAAGGCTGACCTCATTTGACTGATGGTTACATGCTTGAGACATTATCTTACCAGTGTGAGTCATCCATAGGCCATTCTGTAATCATTTTCAAAGTCCCATAACTCAGTCCTCCACCCACCATTTAAACCTCTAGAAAATTTCATCTTGGCTTCAACTAAAACGCTTTCTAAAATCCACAAAGAAATACTTAAGATATCATACTTGGCCTTTTGCAATCCCGCAGATCCTAGTAAACAGGATATTTGGCACTAAAGTAATTCAAGTGATGAACGGCCTCGGAGCTGATTAGGAAGCCCTCAGCACAAAGTCAGAGAATCAAACTGGTCTGGATAATTAGCAGGCTGCAATCTGATAAGCGCCAACTCACAACAGCGCAAACCACACTTTGTCAATTACCACACAAGATAATAGAATAGAAGGTGAGAGGAGCATCCAAATAATCACATCAGAAAGAGAGCAGGCTGCGGAGTGAGGCCTTGCCAGAAATATAGATAGAAAAGACTCTTAAGGAACTTATGGTAGTTAGTCATGCATGTTAACAGACATGAAAAGCTAAGTTAAGTCGTGTGTAGTGTTATTTTGTTTCATTACAGGTCTCTGGTGTGCGCCATTAGACCTTAAATTAAGCAGCTTTGTGTTCTTGCCCATATATCTATAAAAAGTTTGACATGCAGGAAACTACAAACAAGAAAACTAAAGTTACTCATCCCTTTAGATTGCCAAATTAAAAATCCGCAATAAGCATTAAACTTTTCAGAAGCATTGCTTAATGATTTTGTTCACATGCAACAGTAAAATAAAAGTTGATGTATGTATTTGCAGCTTCAATTATTCTTGCCGACTTATCTTTGTACAGCCACTCGCAGCCTTTACTGGAATCCATTATTTTAATTGAAATGTTGACTTGGCAGCCACTGCACTTCTAATCATGCAGTAGTCCAAAACAGAGCAGATAAGAAAGTGACAGAGCAGCGCTAACCTCATATTTACCCTCTTTACAGCCTCTGCAGTACGTCTGTGCTAGGGGTTTCTACTGGCTGCTGCTGGCTGCCATTAACTGCTATGGTCTGCCATGAGGTGTCATGGGCTGCTATGGTCTGCAGTGAGTGAGAGACTTGTCATTGGGCCATATGTGGACAGAAGCCATCACCCTGCCTCCTGCGTGCCCTGCTGACTCACTGTGACAAACACAAATAAATAAGGCATTTATCAAGAATGCCAAGACATAAATCTCCTGAAAAGCAGTAGCCATTTCAGCTGAAACTAATCCCCTGTCCGAGTGGAGCATCTCTCCTGTCAATTATCTTTGACAGTGTTTGCAACAACAGGGCTTGCTGGAGCTGCCCATGGTTCACTGATTGGATGCGTACCTGCATGTCTTGTCTTCATTAGCTTCCTCCCAGGCCTGATTAATGAGACAGCACAGCTTGTCAGAGGCACTTTTGTTCAGTAAAAGTCATGGCTAAGTTTTAACAACACAAAAAAGCATTAAGTTAAATCCGCAAAGAACCAATTATTTAAAACCACCCATATTCACATCAATAGAAACATCTTAACTTTAACAAGCAATTTGTTGTAGACATCAACCTACACTGGAGAGCATCTTAACTAAAAACTTAAATCCGTATTTGAAGTTGCATTTAGCTTTATGTCAAGTGTTCAAGTGACAGACATGTTTCCTCAAATGGTGGACTGTGGAGGTCAAAGTTTAACTTGTGACATAAAAACGTGACAGGTGCTGCATGAGGCTTTCACTTGCACAGCTGTTTAGAGGAATGTAGCTGCTCTCCTAGGCCCCCTATGCACCGACATGGAAGACAGCCACAAAAAGAAGAATTGTGTCTTTGCTTGTCAATCCGTCAGTCTCAATTTAGCACCAATGCCATTAGAAAAATTAGGAAAAACGTTTTAATGAATGTCCATAATTGTGCTGCAATTTAGTACACAAGGCTGAATTTGCAATTTTGGTGTACCCAAAGTATGTGTAGTAGTAGTAGTAGTGTTCTGTGTTAAATCTAGTGTAGTGTAGTAGTGTTATATCTAAAAATGCTAAAACGATTATTCTGCTAGTTAAAAACACTAACACACAATTATCTGCTCAGACCTGAACTTATGTTCATCTATGTCTAAATTGTGTATGGTTGGATCTTTTATTGTTAGTTCATTAACGTAAACGTACAGCTCAAATTATTTGCCCCAACATAACAACATATCAAATGTAACACCACTTTGTAACTGAAACTCACAGAAAAGCATGATTTCCCAGCACCGTGTAAAGCCAGAACAATCTGGGTAGCCACTAGCCAGAGTAATCAATACTCCTCAAAGGTGTAATACTGTGAACTGCCCTTTCAGTTTGTATTTAGTCTGTGACATTTGTTCTTATAATGACTAGAATTGAGCCACTGTACCAATATGTGAATATTGTGAACTCCTAAAATGTTTCTTATTTTATGTGCACTTCACAAATGACAAACAAAAAGCCCTTTTCCACTGCAAGAGAACAGAACGTGACGAGTTAATAAAAATACATATAAAACATGCCCGACGCGTAATTCTATAATACAAAGTCGTTACAAATCATTATTAAAAAAGATGAAAGTAAATGTATATCGGTGTATATCGATCAGTGAGGCTGCAGCTAAAGCTACAAGAAACAAGGGTAAATAGCTAACTGCTTGCTGTCCAATAGTAACTTTTGGAGCATTAAATTCTCAGCCCAGCGCCAATGTATCACATTCTAAACACTCGCTTTATAATATCGAACGTTGGTGTGTGTTTAATATAATCCAGCTTGCAGGGCAAGGTTAGTTTGTAGCTCCTCCTCAAAGCCACCCAAAACGTTTAGGCATTTTAGAACCACTGTGATTTGGGCTCCTGGACGGACCGCTTTAGACCGGTTTGCGGATCGCTTTAGATTGGTCTGGTCTAGTTGAATCACCCTCAAAGCGCCCCGTTCCGTCCCGTACCTTCTATGTACCACCATGTGAATGTGCATTATAATGAGTGAATTTTACACAAAGGACAACAAGGATAAAAGATTTCACTCAGAAGGTTTCTGGTTATCTGACCAATTCCATTTGTAACAGTGTAATTGTACTGTATATAGTCAATTTAAGCAATGCTACACTACACATACAGTACTAGTAAATGTAAGAAAGTTGCAGAGGATAACAATTAGTGGAATATGCAGATATACGTAAAGACAAGTAATGAATACTGAAACAAGGCAAATTACTGTATATATTCCATATAGTAATGTAATGTCACTAGGGCTGTAAAAAAATCGATTCGCGATATATCGCGATACTTTGTATCGATACTCCCGCTGAGTATCGATACTTTCATGACGTCATCGTGCATAATTAATGAGCTACAGTCGTTCTGATGGCAGCTATTGACACCAGTTGAGCTGCAGTTCCCAGGCTGGCCACTAGGGGTACTGTTTGAGTCTATAATGGTGCTTTTCCATTGATTAAACAGTGACTGCTTTATACATTTATATTGTGTTTGAGTGTGCCTCTATTAGACCAGGTGGGTATTTTGCTGTGGACTGAAGACAACTGTGTCTGAATTAGAATATAATTGTAGAATTATATTTATTGACC